>PUHP01000845.1:0-19049 GCA_006783085.1 Colletotrichum shisoi | reverse complement strand
GGGGGGGGGGGGGGGGGGGGGGGGGTGAATTGGTCACGTACGTGAGCTGCTGCAGCCCCTGCAGGGCCATGCCGGTGAACTGGCGCTTGAGAACCGGGGGCCGGAAGCAGTCGAGGTAGCTGGCGGTGCCGATGCTGGCCTCGAAGTCGTGGTTGGCCTTGATCTCGGCGATCTCCTCGGCGACGTACGGGTCGTTCTCGGGCAGGCGGCGGAGCTTCGCCAGCGCCTTGGTCGCGCGGTCGACGTGGCCCTTCTTGATGAGGAACCGGGGCGTCTCGGGGAGGATGATCATCCCGACGAAGAGGATGATGGACCAGGCGAACTGGATGGCGATGGGGATGCGGTACGAGCCCGTGTCCTGGCGGTTGTGGGTGGCGTTGTTGACGATGGCGGCCAGCAGCAGACCGACGGTGATGGCCAATTGGTAGGCGCCGACAATGGCACCACGAATCCATTTGGGAGCGGTCTCGGACTGGTAGAGAGGGACTGGGGGTGCAGATGTGGTCTGGANGACTGGGGGAGGGGGGGGGGGACAAGGTCAGTATGGTGTACTGTTGTATACGGATCCTGGAGGGGTGGAAGGGGGAGTGGGGGAGGGGGGGGGACTCACCCAACGCAGAGATCAAACCGACGCCGAAGCCGGCAAAGAAACGGCCGGCCAGGAAGACTGGGATGTCAGTGGCAATCGTCTGGAGAACGACGCCGAGGTTGAAGACCCAGCAGGAGGCGGCAAGGCCCAGACGACGTCCGATGGAATCGGCCAGGAGAGGCGAGGTCAGAGCGCCGAAGAAGGTGCCGGCCGAGAGGATGGAGACGATGGCGGACTCTTGGGAGGGGGAGACGTCGGGGTTTCCGGCGGTGTTCACGTATCCAGTGCTGAAGAGGCGTTGCCAGTAGGACTGGGGAGATGGTCAGTTTCGAGGCCATGTTGTGTTAGTCAAGGGGGGGGGTTGCGGGCATACCATCTCAAGGATGCCGTTGATAGTGCCGGTGTCATATCCGAACAGCAGACCTCCGAACGCGACAAAGAAGCCAATGGCAATGGCCGGCCAGGCCTTGCCCGGCACGCCGGCGGGTTTGATACCCATGGTGACGGCGGATGGTGTTTTTGAGATGAGTTGATTGGCGTCCAAGTTCAAGTCGAGCCGGTCGAAGAGGGGGAGGGGGGGAGGGGGTTTACAGGTTGCTCGGGTTTCCTTCTTGAGAGGGTTGAGCCGCGGGAAGGACTTGAGCACGAGGAGCACGACAAGTATAAGAAGGGAGGGGGGGGGGGGGGCGTCGAGCATATAAACTTTTCCCCCCGGAAGAGCAGTGCGACGCGGAGCTCCCACATAAGATCATACATCGTACAAGACGCGGGGGGGGGGTGTGGCACGACGCAAACCACAACAGTTCACTTGCCAGGTTATGCAGGCCATGACAAGGGCGACCAGGTCCCTGTTACTGTCATGGGCCTCGAGTTCAGACGAGATGATGTGGGGAACGGGGGAACGTGCCAGCAGGCCATGGTATGGCCGGTGAGGGAGAAGGTAGAGAGACAGAGAAGGTAGAGAGACAGAGAAGGTAGAGAGACAGAGAAGGTAGAGAGAAAGAGAATGGAGAGAACATTGTCATCAAATCAAGTACATGGCTGCTGGCTAGTCATGCACCTCGAGAGCGGTCAGGTGGTACTGGATACCTCAGTGAGTGGTGAAGAAAAAAAGTAGCAAAAGAAAAAAAAAGAGTAGGACGAGGAATGCATTCGGTTGTGGATATATTGTCTAATCCTTCTCGTCCAGTAACCTGGTGTACAGGTAAAGAACCGAGTACTCTGTACTATACACTGTAGAGTCGCACGCAACGGTCCCCATGGGGCACACACCCCTCCCCAATAACGAACGAGCCCCAGCAGGGGGTGAAAGAGGGATAGGATACTGGCACTAGCGATGAGGGTGTGAAGGATGAGGGGATCCTGGGGTAGCTTCGGCCTGATGGCGGACGTTTCACGTCAGTGAGACGTTGAGGCGGGCGTTGACGGTAACTTTTCTGTCATCCGGCGTCTTTCTGGGCGCACCGTTGAGGCGATGTAGCTTGAGTACTTGCTTGCAGATAGTAGTGGCCCGACGACCTATATTCTCGGTAAGGCAAGGAAAGGTACGCTGTATTGTGAAGATCAACGTGAGTGAGATGTACATAGCATGTGTGGACTGGAGAACACCGCCAGCAATGGATCTTTTTGTGTTGACTGCCTGCCCGTGGACTGGACTGGACTGGACTGGGCTGGAGACGGGTGACGAGAAAAACTTTTTCTCCGGCGAGCATAAGTACTTGTACGGATAGTGTTCTGTGATTACTTATGTACTCCCCCGTGTGTCCACAATCCCCACGGCTTGTCTTTCCAGGTTTTCTGGAGAACCGGGGGGAATAGGACAAAAGAATGGGGGAGGATGGCGGGGTGGATGGGAAAGGGTTTGGAGATTGGCAAGGGGGGATGTGAGATCTCACAGGGGTTGCCGTCGTCTCAACAGAGGGGGAAATGCGCCTACCAATTATTGATTTTGTTTTATGTCTTTTTGATGCTAATGACGGATTCCTTGGATGGGAAATCGTGAGCCGATGAAGAACCGAGAGTGAGTGTAATTCCCCGGCGAACTATACTTAGAGTGGCCTACGGTATCTCTGTATGTAAGTGAGCAAGAAGAAACTGCAGCCAAGACTATTCCCACCTCGCCAACTGCCGTCCCGACCCCATCCCAAGACTCTCCCCGAAGCTTGACATGCCAATCCCTCTCTTGGCTCTCTCTTCAGGCTCACTCGCCCACTCATTCACTCACTCTTGGCTCTCACTCTCCACACAACGCCTACTCCCCCCTTCACATCCAGGCTTCACTAACTCACCCACTCACTCACTCACCCACTCACTCACTCACCCACTCACTCACTCACCCACCCACTCACCCACTCTGTGTGTGTGTGTGTGTGTGTGTGTGTGTGTGTGTGTGTGTGTGTGTGTTACCCCAGACTTCCTCCCCCTCATCTCCAAATTAATTCTGTACAGAATATCCGCACAGAATACAGATACAGACTACGGATACTGAGTACTGTAATTGTGGTATAACTACACGTGTATGTCGAGACCGGCCGCCCCCTGTCGTGATCGACCCCCAAACTCCCTTTCGGCCCGTTTCCTTATTTCTCTGTCCCATCCGCACGCTCTCACACGCCGCTTGTCATTCGCTGTTACGACTTTACTCCTGTCCATCGCTGTTTCTCTCGCTACATCCCATCAGGAGATGGTCATTCCTATACCTTTTTCTTTTTTCGATTTTCTATTCTTCTTACCCTCGTCCAAAAGCAATGCACCACCACGACGGGCTGCTCTGCTCTCGCTGAAATCTCTTTGGCCGCAAATTTCCCCATCCGGGGGAGGAGGAGGTGCATAACTCATTGTAATCAACCATCTCTGCATCTCCCATGACCGACCGCGTTTTGATTCGGCGCCCCTTACACCATCTAGAGAGTCTCGCCGTTCATCGTTGCCGTCAACAAAAAAAAAATTCATTTCTTGGCCCATTGATTGTTAGAACATTGGATACACTGATGGCTGCTCCCGCTGCGCGCCAGTCCCCCGTCAACTACAGATTACATCGCACACATGATCAACTTGTAATCCCAACTTCACATCCATGTCCTGGCACGGCGCTGGACCTGGCCCTGACTCTCATCCCGGTCATCGTTCCCCAGTCAGCCCAAAGCTTAGCATATTGATCCTTGTTCCGTTGGTTTTGTCCAAACACACACACACACACACACACACACACACACACACACACACACGCACACACACACACACACACACGCACACACACACTGCACAGTACTGCATGTCTATCATGCAGTTTGCTCTCTCTTCCCCGTCACTGCATTCGCTCGCACCCCCGCTGCCTTTCTCGGTCCTTCTTCGCGCCTTTCCCCAGGTCCCATCGACATACGTCCGCGGCGCATCACGGCAGGCATCGCAGGGTTATAGAATTTCTCGGCCTCCGACAACTTCATCTCAGCCGTCGTCAGCCATGCCGCACCCCTTACCTGCCCGCTGGCACCATCATGACACGATTGCGGCGTGCTCAACAGCTCATTGCCGGGTCCATCGCATGCATATAACTCGCGCTCTTCTAACAGTCCCACCAACGGCCCGATATCTCCAGAAACGCGGGGTCGTCTTCCCCAGGGCCTTTCTTGAGATGGTTCGACTATCGGCTGGCCATGCTTGTTGCGTCTTGCCGCTTGATGCCGCCGGCTTCGTTGGAGGTGGGAAGACTTAGAACCCGCCCCCGGTGTGCCATCCAGCACCCCGTCTTTAACCTTCTTCTTCTTCTTCCTCTCTCTCATCAGATCAGAGTTTCCGCGGAAGGAGAACACGCGTCCCCGGAGACATCATCCAGGCAAAATCGGCCTTCATCGTGATCCCTCCAGAGGTGCCTCCAGCGACGTTTTCCTAATACAAGTTTACCCCCCCCGGTCACCGAGCATGAAAAGACAGAGGTTGCAGAGCACGAAACGTCAAACACGCTGCAAGAGCTCCAGTCGCGTCCTCAACCACCATCGACCCGTCGAATTCGTCGTCTTCCCAAATAACAAACATCCAGAGGGCATATGGAAGGGTCACACAGTTCTGGACATCTTCCGCCGCTTTCTGATCGTCCCCGCCAGCCTATCCTTGAAGTCTTTACGCCTGCCATCCTGATGACGGGGTACGCGCACACCGATCGGGGTTATAAGGAGCTGCTAGGAAGACTGCATCCTCTCTGGGTCTTCCACTTGACTTCTTTCCAAAGGAAGTCCCTGGTCAACAGCTAATCTGAGGCCGCGAAGGCCTCGTCTTTTTGACGTCAGACCTGCCGCTACAGCTACTTACCGCTTTCCCGGTGTCCCACGCAAGGTTCGAGTCTCTGGGTATCGGGCCATTGCATCACTTTTTGCGCCACGCGCACAACCAGGATGCCCAGATCTGGGGATGGCACGATTTGGTCTGCCTCGGCAAATATTTATCCGCGGAGGGTGTTGAGAGCTGGCTGGCATGAGAACGATCCATGTTCTCTCCCTCTCCCTCCCCGGATTCGATATCAGATCTCTTGTGTACCCAGGCACAGAGCGCAGCATAGGCTCTCTCCCATCCGCAGCACGTTTTCGGGCCGAAAGTTTAGGCTCGGCCCAGGTTTGTTCACCTCGATCGGAAACGTCGCCAATCGTGATGCAGATAAGATAGTCTTGCCAACCGGCACTTTTCGGTATGATGGCATCCAAGTCGCCGTTTTCTAATGACATATAGGCGGTCATTTTTTGAGGAGTGCCGATCCCGGAAGGGTGTCACCGAAGGGAACCAAAGCTCCGGGGGCTCCTCCGTCCCGGACGTGAAAATTGCCCCCACTTTTCGGATCGGAACGGTCGCCGATACTCGGGCCCGGTATCGCGATCACAACCGGGCAATTTTCTGGACTGCATCCACACTGTACCAGAGTTGTTAGCAACTCCTGGTGTGTGAATCTAGGATTAAACAAGACGGTTCGCTCTTGCTGTTCCCGGCCTTGGAGCGTCATGTTCGCGTCGTCAACGGGGAGCTCGGAGGACGGTAGTCAACCCCCCCCCCCCCCCCCCCGGGCATACATTGCGACCATCCCGAGTCCGCTTCATGTCAGGGAATTGGAATCATCAACAGCTGCCAAGAATCGCCCTTCCGGCCGCCTCCGAAAACTCTGTCGATCCCTTGGCGTGTGGAACAGCACTCTGCTCCAAGCGCGGATGCTGTGGCTCCGTGGACCTCCGTCTCGAGGTCATCACCCTGCGTGGGATCAGGGACTTCTCACAAACATCTACTGGGTGGCTCGAATCCTACACAAACTCTATCCTTCTGGAGTTGCTGAGTTGTTTGGTCTCAATCAAGTGTATTTTCACAAGACGTTGCAACTGGTTGCCGGTTCTCAATCGTTCAGTGTCGCGTTGGAGCTGCTTTCCCAGGCACCCATGGTCTTCTCCTCCTGCTCTGGCTCTGTTCTACTACACCCCATCACCTAGTCCGGAGGCACATTTCAGTCACGCGTAGGCTGAATCACTGACGTGATCGGCCAGGGCGGGGGCATGTCGAGTGACGCGACGGCTGAAATGTAATCCCCGACAAGCTTAATCTAAGTAGATTGAAAGTCCGGGGCGCTTCTGCCGGCAAATGGAGGCCAAGTCTTACGCCTGACTTCTGCCGGTAGGTGTTGCTTTGGTAGACAGTGGCCGGACGTCTACTGGCCTGTTTGTTCCGGACACTATACCATTTACTACCTGCCTGATGAACGTCCCTCTTCTCGTTCGTCATTCAAAGTCCAATATGCCCGGAATGTAGGCAGTGATCTACTTCTCATCAATGAGAAATCTTTCTCGTTGATCCGGTTGGTTCCAGGATCAAGTGCGTACCCGTGTTGGCAACTCTCGGATGGCAAACGAGAGGCATTCTTGTCGGGTCATCATTCGGACCCCACACGTGTGTGGCTTCAAATTTCGTGCCGCTCCGACGAGCTCTGGATATTGGTCACCTATATTGCAGCCTGTGAACCAGATCACCAGTTCCCGACTCCGACCTACCGACAGGGCCGTCACGCGGCCGGCAGTTCGTGATGGTACGCTACGGTGCCTCGCAGCAGTGTCCGAGGTGACCCGGTCGCCTAGCGCCCTTGTTGCTACGGACCATCGATTCCCCTAATCAAGGATTCTCCCCTCGAGATTGGTCCAGGGAACGATTACATCCGTACCATTTCGTTCATAACATGCGGAAGGCGGTAGAAAATGTCATCCTTCCCTCAAGTGCCGGTTTCTCGAGTCACCAATGTTCAGATGCAGTCTCTCTTCCTCTCATCTGACCTCACATCTGACCTCACATCTTCAACTCGATTTTCCATCATACTCATTGTAGCCCATAACTGCCCATCATGAAGTTTCTCGCTCTCACGATTGCCCTTGCGGTGGCCGTCAACGAAGTCTCCGGTCACTACATCTTCCAGCAGCTATCTATCGGTTCCACCAAGTACGGCGTCTTCCAACACATCCGCAAGAACACCAACTACAACTCCCCGGTGACAGGTCAGTGCCTCTTTCTTGCCTGAGTATTGGTGACTCACCAACAAGATCCAGACCTCGCATCCAACGACCTGCGATGCAACGTGGGCGGCGCCAGTGGTGCGCAGACCACGGTGGTCAATGTCAAGCCGGGTGACTCGTTCACCTTCACCCTCGACACCGCGGTCTACCACCAGGGACCCATCTCTCTGTCAGTCAGCGACCGCAGTTTCTAGGTGTGCTCGCTGACACACATCCAGGTTCCTTTCCAAGGCCCCCTCACACGTACAGGACTACGACGGCTCGGGTAAATGGGCCAAGTTCAAGGACTTTGGGCCGACCTTCTCCAACGGCCAGGCAACGTGGCCCCTGAGACGTAAGGACGAGGCACGGCAATGTCTCTGATCGCCCGTTCGACTGACCAGATCGCCCAGAAACCTACGAGCACAAGATCCCGACGTGCCTCCCCAACGGCGAGTACCTGCTGCGCATCCACAACCTGGGGATTCACAACCCGTGGCCGGCGGGCGTCCCCCAGTTCTACATCTCGTGCGCCCAGATCAACGTCACCGGCAGCTCCGCCCCGGCCAGCGCGTTCGCTCCGACGCTCAGCATCCCTGGTGCCTTCACGGAGACGGACCCTGGATACACCGCCAACGTGAGCACAGTTCCCGGGAATGCTTTTGGGGGGAGGGGCGACGCTGACGGTTGTCCAGATTTACCAGCCAGGCTTCACCTCGTACGCGGCTCCGGGGGGCAAGGAGGTGAGTCTCTTGAGAGCCAGATGGAATCCGCACCAGTTGACGATCTTCAGTGGACGTGCTAGTTTTGTGACGGTTGAATCTGTGGGAGTGTATCACGCTTTAAGGGCTTTCTTCTTCCAACACAACTTCATTTCTATGAAATGCTGGGGTATTGTTCCACGGTGCTCAGTTGACATTCAATCCAAGCAAGTAGACTTCTGTCTAGTTTTAGTTTTTTGGGACGTAGGTTTATTGTACTGTCCTTCATACTTTGGTATAAGAAGTGAAACTTAAGCCGTCGCGCGTTTTCGAGCGCATAAGACCAACGGTATTCTCCAGTAATGTAAAGGCAGCCCGGCTGAGGTATTGAGCATCAGAATCGATTCGGTCTCTCTGTATGTCTGTATACCGCCAGATGTACAAGGTACTGCAACGCGTATACAGGCGAGGACACCCAGGGCTGGTGTTTTCGACCCGCGTGACCTCCACAGTCATACCGCAAGCCGGCGATTACTCGACCTCGTGGCCCAGCCCTGACTATGGATGAGGGTGAGTCCGTCACCAACACCAAGAAACTCAGGAATCCAAATGCTCATGTTGTGTTATCGGCTCCTTCGCCCCCCCGGTGACGCGGAACTTGGATGAAGCCACCGGGTACATTCAGGCAGGTCACATCGCGACGGCTCGGCAATATAAGCTCAGCACCCCTTCGTATCCATTAGGCTAATGCCGCGACGGAGCTGCGGACGCCATGCCCGAGATTGCCCAGGCCGGCTCAAAGGGGCCGAGTTCGTCTGTTGCGCTGGCCCATGGATGGCCACATGCTATAAGTGAAGGCGATGGCCGTCCTGCCCTTTTCGAGCTTCTCCAGCTTCTCCGGCTTCTCCAGCTTCTCCAGCTTCTCCAGCAACTCCTTTTTCGAGTCGAGCATAACCCACAACCTCTGCCTGCCAGGTTCCAGACCTTGAAGAGTCGCCACGATGAAGACTTTCGTCTCAGTTCTGGCCGTCCTAGGCGCCTTCTGCGATCTCGCTTCGGCGCACTGTAAGTAGTCACCAGTCTCCGGCCGAGCCCCCTCCCCCTCCCATCGGGCGCTTACACGGCTGACTCCCCACCCCAGACCGCTTCACGAGCCTCGTCGTCGGCGGCCGCAACACGGGCGAATACGTCCACGTCCGGAGGAACACGAACCACAACAGCCCCGTCACCGACGTCCTGAGCAGGGATATCGTCTGCAACGCCGGCGGCCTCTCGTCGGGCCCCGGAACGCAGATCGCCGCCGTCGCCGCCGGATCGACTGTATGCTCCCCCCGCCCCCCTCCCCCACTCCCCCCTTTGTTTTCTTTAGCCTTTGTCATTAGCCACATGTAGCATCTCCGGTCTAACGATTCTCGTTGGGTGGGGGGGGATAAAAACAGGTCGGCTTCGCAATGGACCAGGCCATCTACCACGACGGGCCCGTGATCGCCTGGCTCTCGCCCGCCAGGTCTGGCAACGTCACGACCTACGACGGCAGCGGTCGGTGGGCCAAGATCTGGGAGCTCGGCGCGTTAGTCGGCAATGGGCAGATTAGTTTCCCCGCCTCGAACAAGGCCGCCTTCAACTTCCAGATCCCCTCGTGCACCCGTACGTCATGCTGTCCTCCCCGTCCTCCCCCACCCCTTTTCACTTTAGATGAAATATCATCGAAGCTGACTCGTTCATACGTATGTATGGATGGACGACAGCCCCCGGGGAGTACCTCCTCAGGATTGAGCAGATCGGACTACACTCAGCCAGCGCCAAGGGCGGAGCTCAGTTCTACATCTCATGCGCCCAGATCAGGGTGACGGGCTCCGGAAACGGGCAGCTCTCCCCTACCGTCGGTTTTCCGTATGTTTTCCTCGTGGCGGACCCCTATCCCGCCCGCCTCCCACCCTTCCGGCCGCTAGCTCGTTCTCGGATCTATATCTCGTTCTGACCTCTCCTACCAGTGGGGCGTATACCGGGAGTGAGCCCGGCATCTTGATCAACATCTACTACCCCGTGGTAAGCCCGAAAAGCTCCTCCAGGAGAAGAACCAACCGTCGTGAGGGACTCATGCTGATACTTGGCAGCCAACGACGTACACCATTCCAGGAGGGCCCGTCGCGAGCTGCTAACTCGGAACCATGCAGACTACGGCGCAGAAGGGGAGAGGGGGGTGGGGCCGCGATTTGGTCTCGTCACAACTGCGCGCGCGCGCGAGAGAGAGAGAGAGACAGAGTGAGGAGCCCCGTGGATTCCGCGGTCCGCTCCCGGGACGCGTACGACGTATCCGGACGGTCGTCCTGCGGGCGCGAGCTTTGCTTCGGCCGCGGCTCGCAGCAACCGATGACCGGTCAACCCTGGCGCTTGTCGCCGGCAGTTGTACAAGTAGTGTTCATAAGACTAAGCCACGCATGGGCTAAGTGTGAGCAATTGTGCATTGAAACCGCGCACGGCTCATGATGTGAGGTTTTTTTTGTTTGTTTTTTTGTATGGTGGTTTGATACTCGGATAGCTGCGGTAAAGTCTGGAGATAACTGTATGCTAGTAAGGACTTTACGGCCTTTGGAAGGGATATGGATTGATCGGATTTGGGACACCAATGCCTCTTGGGAGGGGGGGGGGCTCACGAGTGATTCATGTTGCTTTCACAAATCACACAGCCTTGCGCCGGTGATCTCCATTCTGATTTCTTCACCATCAACTTTGAATGCTAGAGCAATGCAGAGGTCGCCGGTGAGTGGAGGAGGTGGCGGGGATGAAGAGTGCAAAGAAGACTTATACGGAGACGCCAAGTGATTGTCATCAGACTGGAATCGATTGCCTGTCTATCGAGAGCTGTGTGAGGTCTAGTCACACCACGTAGACATACACACACACACACACACCGCTCTGTGTAGGTAGTTGGCATTGCTGCCGCTGCCCCATGGTTCTACGCCCTCGGGTGATGTTATCATAAAGAGAAGAAGAAAACGCCATGGCTCCCATCGCAAGAAGGAGGAGAAAAAACTGTGAACAACGCCCCTGCATGAGAATGGCCCAGGTTTCTCAAGGGAAAACCATCGAATAGGAGAAGAAGAAGAAGAGGAGGAGGAGGAGGAGGAGGAAGTGGAAAACAGAAAATCTCCCCAGGCCCACCCACCCTAGAGAAGCACCGCAAGATGGAAGGGGGATGAGAAAAAAGAAAAAAAGTTTCTCATCATCAATCACCGGCGCATAGAATCACCACCCCACTCAAATCCCGAGCCCGTGCTTCGCTGTCCCGGCCCGCTTCACGACGAGTAGGGGCTCCACAACGTATCGGGACTTCCGGGATAGTCGACATATGACTCGGGGACGGGGCTCGATGTCGACATGGGAGCGACGGAGTATGTGCCCAAGGCGGCCATGTCCAAGGACAGACTGCCGGCTCCGTTCGCATCCCACGTGGCGGCCGACTGCCCCACGGACATCCGGCCCGCGCGGAGACGATAGCATTCGTTGGCCAGCAGCCTGTAGGCGCAGCAGAGCGCGTCGTTCTTCTGACTCATGTCGTCAAGCTGTTGCTGGAGCTCCTCGAGGCGCTGCTCCTTGCGCTTTCGGTAGGCCCGCTGGTTTGCACGGTTCTGGGCGCGGCGTTTCTGGGAGAGGGGTGTTGGTCGAATGCGCGACGGTGCCAAGATATGAAGATGGAGCATAAGCTTACCGAAAGCACTGACTCGCTGCAATTCTTGTATCTGTTGTTGCGTCTTCCCTTTTCCGTGGACTGGGACGAGTCCTCTGGTGCGGATGCGCTGTTGGTGGTGGTGGAGTGGCTGCCATCATGCGAATCGTCGGCCTTGTTCGTGTCCACGCTCGAGGTCGGGCTTGATGGGCATGACCACCGCGAGGACGGCGTGCAGTAGCCGTTCTCGTTCGAGGCCTGTGAATCGGATTTTTAGTTCAACCTCCCGGGCTAAATCAGATCGGGCGTCTCGGGCCGTGGACATACGATGTGAGAAGCGAACCGCGCGGAAATCATGTCATAAACGGTGTTGTCGGGCGCCATTGACGGAGGACCAGAAGGCATGGCGTATGCCGGGAACTCGAGCGATGTGCTGCTCATGGTAGTCATTGCTTATTAGGCTCTTTTGCCGTCCGCGAGGGCAGTGAGCACTGAATACAGCGTGAGATGAGCGGCACTATTGTGGATGTGTGGAAGTCACGGTGGCGATGATGGACTCGTTCAAGGATGGAGGAAGAACGGTGTCCAAGATGGATCTGTGGGATGAGCTTTTGAGGCGTGGAGGTGCAGGATGGATGTTGAGTAGTAGCGTCATGATCAGAGGCGAGAGGAGTGGAGGGGGGCAAGGTGATTATATAACTTTTCCCCTTCAACGGGCGGGAAGGGAGACATCGCCAGATGATTTCCGGAAGTAGACGAATGCAAGATACGATGAGTCTACATCCATACAATCAAGCAAGTAACGACAGGAGACAGGGTCAGGGTTGTAGGCGTAGCTAGACATGGAGACAAGATGGAACCGTGGGGAAAACAGGAGCAGGAGACGAGATGGGCTGGAACTGACGAGGAGGTGTGGCATTGACAACGTGGGACAGGCGTGTGTTGACGAAAGAGGGACGGGCGAGCCCACGTCTCTCTCTCCGTGTCATCTCAGCCCTTTTCGCATCTGGGATTCGGTATTCGGCGCCGCGCCGGTCTGCGGTGTACGGGACACGGGGGGGTGGGGCGAGTCTTGACCAAGTTGATTGACGATGGGCCCGAGTTCAACGTCCGTGTGTGTACGTATGCGTGTGTGTGTGTGTGCGTGTGTGTGTGTGTATGTGTGTGCGTATGTGGGTGGACGGATGTGGGCGTAGAATGTAGATGCATGTTGTCCGAGATACGTCTTCTTTACCGCATTTTCCTCCATACCGTGTACCTGTGCGGACCTTGCTTGAGAGGGACTACATTACAGATACATCGGCTACGTACCTCAGTCTACCTAGGTAGGTAGGAGTGATGCAGGTTCCGGGGCAGCCTAGCAGGCTTCATGTTGCTTGTTTTTCGCTGGCACTCTCCTTTTGAAATTCGCGCGCCGTTTCGAGAGGCTCGAGCTGTTTGGGGAGGGGCCGGGGTGGTTAGGTTGAGTGAGGAGGCCCTCATCTGATGAAGCTGTAGGGAGATGAATCGCGTCTGCGTATCTGTAAAAGTTGGGGAGTCGGGAGTCGAGACCCGAAAATGAGCGGCACCGTCCCGGGCACGGCTGGTCAGTTAATGGGCAGTGAGAGTGGTGGGGATGAGAAGCGCGTTATCTCTCCTTTGGCCGCGGATGTGTTCCTAGATTGTCCATTGAACTTTGACGGGAGCTAATCCCAGTCCAGTCTGAGCGCGAATATGGCTCTCAACACCTTAAATTCTGGCAGCGTGTGTTGCGCCAGAGCAGCACGCACGGCGAGCTTCGGTCTCGTCCGTTATGATATCATATGTCGATCAAAGACAGGGATGGCTGACTTGAGCTATGGATGTATCCGGCATCCGTATCTTGGTGAGATGCAGCGCCGTTTCTTCATTTCTGCGGGTGCATCCATCATATGCAGATACGCAACACCAGTATTGAATGTTGAGAGTGAGTGAGTGAGTGGGCGAGTGAGTGAGTGGGCGAGTGAGTGAGTGGGTGAGTGAGTGAACGAGTGAGCAAGTGAGAAGCCCTGTAATGTAGCTGCCCGCCCCGTGGGTCCCGCGCATCTTTTTCCTTCCGCTCATATTTTCCCCTCACTCACATTCTCTCCCCATGGCCTTCTCCCGGCATCTCGGCGTCTCGCAAAGTCGGCGCGCTTTGAGCCCCCTATTTCTTTCACGACCCTCTGATCTGACGGACGAGGTATTTCTATTTCAGACAACTTTTGAGCTCATCTCTCCCAAACCACAGATTGGCTTGTGAACATTGATCCAATGCGAGTGCCCTCGCTGCGATGGATGACGCCGCCATGGGGCTGTGGCGGGTTCGCCAAGTAGCGAATCTTGGGATCAGCGAAAGCTTAACTTCTGTCTGCAGCCTGCCGGGTTTCTGACTCTGGCAGCTGGTCGATCCAAGCCCGCCATGCAGCCAGCAAACGCTCTCTCTCTCTCTCTCTCTCTCTCTCTCTCTCTCTCTCGGTGCCCTTTCGGCCCCGAAAGGAAAAAACAAGGGCCTGCTTCATAGCCGTCTTCGGTCATCGGTTGACAAAAGTCAAGCTGGGACTGGGGTGCGAGCCGAAAGGGGGGTCACCGGGCAATGAGCTTTCAGCCCTAGGCCCCTGGGGGCAACAGACTACATACAGATATCCGTACGCCTCCCAGCAATAGCTCGCAAGCTCGCGTCGGACGCCGGGGTTCGGCCGCGAGGCGCGAAAGGGAATACGGCAACGAACAAACAATATAGAACGCATTCCCAACTATTCCCGGGACCACCACAACCACGACCTGTGGACACTGGGGGGGGCTGAGGATACGATACTTAGTCTCTTGCCCGCCAAAATCACCTCATTCTCACATCAAATCCTGGAATAAGCTTATGTCCCAAGCGCCGCCTTCGCTGCAGACTCCTTTTGGTCCCCTTCGGTTGCTACTTGCCATCACCAAATCACCCCGAGGGGGGCCTACTGCTGCACCGAAGGCTTGGCGTTTTCTTCCGAGGCTTCGATGTACACCACTTGTCCAATCGTGTCTTGCCCCGGGTGTAGATCGGCATTGATCGGAGGGAGACGCTAACGGCATGCCATGTGTGTATGCGGTCATGGTCATACAACTCTGTTATTCTCTGTCTCAGCCATTCAAGAATCCCATCTGGATATCTTTGCGTTGGACACTGTCCATCTGTTGTTCTAACCGAATGATGGTAAATCGCGGCTACAATCACGAATGCCTCAGTGCCCGGTTCTCGGAGCACCGACCCCTAGACTCGAGACCAGCCCCCTTCCCCTTCTCCTCGCTCGACCACCGTTTGGAACACGGCTGCCGCCGTCCTTGTTCGGCCTGGCGTCGAAACACACGGAGAAGAGAAAAATCAAGCAGTCGGGAGAAGATGCTGATAACCACGTCCCGACATAACCGTTCGGCTGTCTGACTCGTCATCGGCTGGCGGGAAACTCTGTCTCATGGCCGTTTTGGCCCAGGGGGGTGTGCTTTTGCTTACTAGATCCTAAAGCATATGGCCAGGCCTGCAACGCTCCAGCGCGCCGTCCAATCTACAGGTAGATGGATGCGTAATGATGCAATGAGGCGCTGCACCTTTCCCATGTTCCCCTGCCTATTTCCCATTCCGTTCGAGCGAAATCACGACAAGAACCATGATCTGATTCTTAACCACAGGCACAGCACTGCACAACACAGGGGGGGGAGGGAAACCCCTCACCGCCGCCAAAGACCGGGAAAAGAGCGGGTGTAGGGCCGATGCCGGGCCCACTCGTGGCCGGTACCGCCGCGGAGTTGGCTGCGGAGTCCCGCACGGAGGCGGCGGGCGCCCTGAGACCCCCCCCCCCTGCTGCACCATCTCCGCCCGACGACGCGCAACCAGCAGGTCGTCCATGGCCGCCAACGCCTCCCTCTTTGAAACGAACTAGCGGGTAACGCACCCCTCGTAGCCGAAAGGAGCTGCCCGGGTGTGCGCGACTCTCGGTTTGCCTGTCTGTTTGCCCGTTTGCCTGCCCGGCTTCCTTGCCGCCGTCAAAAACATCAGACCACAGAGAAGAAGAAAATACGGACCAGAACCTCTGATCCGTACCCCTGTCCCACCGAACACCCCTCCCACCTTGTCCTTCGCGACGCGAGCTCGTCCCCGAGGCCAAGCCACACTCACATACGCACACATACAGAATCCTACACATGCCGACGTCGAACGCCCTGAACCCTGAATTGCTCTCGGCGCCCTGGTGTTCGGAGGGGAGGGGAGGGGAGGGAGGGGAGGGGAATGGAGCGAACCCCGTCCTCCCACCGATTCGTCCCAGCCCGGGGTTTGTTTTCAATACGAGATACGAGAAAAGGCACGCACGCGCCAGCTTCGTCGAGTCTGGCGTTCTTGCCTGTCTGACACGCGTCTGGCTACCCGGCATCATGCCGTCACGAACTCACGAACTTCTATTCAACAGGTCATGGACCGGGCTCGGTCAGCCACGCGTCATCACCTCCCCGCCGCTTCACCAGCTCGGAGCCGGCTTCAACGCCGTGGTGGCGTGAGGCGCATCTGGCGAGTTCCCGCATCGTGCCCGAATTACAACATCCCATCTCGCCATGGCGAACTCGACATCCCCAGGCTTCGATGATCTCGTTCGATGATCTCTCATCCCCATTCACTTTGAGACCCCCCGCCCCTCTCATCCCGACCCGAAAGCTTTGTACCATTTCCATCCGGACCCCTGAAGAAGTGCGTCGTCATCCACCCGGTGGCCACCAAGAGCACCCGCGTACCGTACCTTGCGCGCGTTCCACCAACAAAACCCCCACGGGTGGGCATGCATCGAGCTCTATCTGCCTTGGCACACTTGGCGCGACCTCGACCGATTTTCCGGGGTAGATGTCGATCTTTTGGGGAGGGGGGGGTGAGTGACAGACAATCCAGTGCATGTGCAAGATGCTATTCCCATGTAAATATCCCACGGTGGCGATTATAGCCTACAAGATGGATGACTGACTGGCTTCCATCCTGGGGGGCTGACTCCCTGGGACCTCTCGACGTGTCAAAAAACCGGCCAATCGCCGGCGTACAATTCACAAAGGCTGACCATCGTTCTTCGACTCGGATCGGTACCCACGCAGGCACGCAGGCACGCAGGCGAGGGAGCGGCTTCGCTGGCCTTTTTTTTTTTTTTTTTTTTTTCTGATATCGTAGAAGTGACATGCTCCTTCCGTCCTCACTACCAAAAACGACATATGGTTTCATCCAGGTCCGGTACCGAAACAAAGGCACCCATGGCCCGCCCGTCCTTCAACGCAGCCAGCAGCACGGTACATAAACGGCCTGCACGCCGCTGTCTGTCGGGGTAGGCGAGAAAGTACACTTTGGCCCAGTGGTCTAGGCGCGGCTTCTCCTCTATGGACGCAATTGCCATATATGACTGCAACAGCCTGGCTTCCCTGTGCAGCGCGAAATACCGCCATATCTTACCATTTTGCTATTCGTAATAGCTAATAATATTTTTTAAAAAACCCCACTAGGAAGGACTATTGATTGTCACGAGCTTCCTTTTTTTTTTGTTCTTGAAAAAGAAGAAGAAAAAAGTACGGCGTGGATCTTGGTTTTAAGCAACATGGAAAGAGTTAGATGGAAGGGGGGTGGGGTGCTGGGTTCGATCCTCGCGTCGGTCAGTCCCTTTTGTCTTTTTTTACACCGCGTTGCGTTGGGAGCGTTCGAAATTAAATAACGCGTCCGTGCGTAAATGGGAAATCAATAGATGTCACGTACTGCCCCTAGGGCTGCCAGTCTGGACGTCAATAGTGATGCCTTCGCGACGGCAATAGGGCTGCCAGTCTGGACGTTAACAGTGATTCCGTCGCAACAGCAATAAGGCTACCAGTCTAACAGCAACAGGACTGCTAGTCTAGACGTTAACAGTAATACTGTTACAACGTTAATAGGGCTGCTAGTCTAGACGTTAATAGTGATTCTGATGCGACGGTAATAGGGCTGCTAGTCTAGATAGTAATAGGGCTGCTAGTCTAGATAGTAATAGGGCTGCTAGTCTAGATAGTAATAGTAATACCTTTACGACGGTAATAAGGCTGCTAGTCTAACAGCAACAGGGCTACTAGTCTAGATGTTAATAGTAATACTATTATAATGTTAATAGGGCTACTAGTCTAATAGTAATAAGGCTGCTAGTCTAGATGTTAATAGTAATGCTGTTGTAACGTTAATAGGGCTACTAGTCTAGACGTTAATAGTAATTCTGTTATAATAGCAATAGGGCTGCTAGTCTAATAGCAACAAGGCTACTAGTCTAGATATTAATAGTAATACTATTATAATGTTAATAAGGCTACTAGTCTAGACGTTAATAGTAATTCTATTATAATAGTAATAAAGCTACTAGTCTAGATGTTAATAGTAATGCTATTATAATGTTAATAAGGCTACTAGTCTAGATGTTAATAGTAATTCTATTATAATAGTAATAGGGCTACTAGTCTAGATAGTAATAAGGCTACTAGTCTAGATAGTAATAAGGCTACTAGTCTAGATAGTAATAGTAATACCTTTATAATAGTAATAAGGCTACTAGTCTAATAGTAATAAAGCTACTAGTTTAGATATTAATAGTAATACTGTTATAACGTTAATAGGGCTGCGAGTCTAGACGTTAATAGTAATTCCGTTGTAATAGTAATAAGGCTACTAGTCTAGATAGTAATAGGGCTGCTAGTCTAGATAGTAATAGTAATACTATTGTAATAGTAATAAGGCTACTAGTCTAGATAGTAATAGAGCTACTAGTCTAGATAGTAATAGTAATACCTTTATAATAGCAATAGGGCTGCTAGTCTAGACGTTAATAGTAATTCCGTTGCAACAGCAATAGGGCTGCTAGTCTAACAGCAACAGAGCTGCCAGTCTAGACGTCAACAGTAATTCCATTACAACGGTAATAAGGCTACTAGTCTAATAGCAATAGGGCTACTAGTCTAGACGTTAATAGTAATACCGTCGCAACGTTAATAAGGCTACTAGTCTAGACGTTAATAGTGATTCTGTTGCGACAGCAATAAGGCTGCTAGTCTAACAGCAACAGGGCTACTAGTCTAGACGTTAACAGTAATACTATTACAACGTTAATAGGGCTGCTAGTCTAGACGTTAATAGTAATTCTATTACAACAGCAATAGGACTGCTAGTCTAGATAGCAATAGGGCTACTAGTCTAGATAGTAATAGTAATACCTTTGTAATAGTAATAAGGCTACTAGTCTAATAGTAATAAGGCTACTAGTCTAGACGTTAATAGTAATACCGTCGCAACGTTAATAGGGCCGCTAGTCTAATAGCAACAGAGCTGCTAGTCTAGACGTTAACAGTAATACTATTGCAACGTCAATAGGGCTGCTAGTCTAGACGGCAATAGGGCTACTAGTCTAGATAGTAATAGTAATACCTTTGCGACAGTAATAAGGCTACTAGTCTAATAGCAACAGGGCTACTAGTCTAGACGTTAACTGTTGAATTCGAGGGTAACCCACACGAAGGGCGCCACGGAGATAGGAGTTATCGGCCGGCACGGCCGGGCCGCT
>PUHP01000844.1:0-15025 GCA_006783085.1 Colletotrichum shisoi | reverse complement strand
GGGGGGGGGGGGGGGGGGGGGTACGTACACTCTAGTCCGGGCCGGGGTTATCCCTCCGATCTCGGCTAGGCTCGGACGGAGGAGTGTGCACTTGGATTCAGGACTTGAGATATTTGAATTTCAACTGGCTTTCAAAAGAATGCAAAGACCGATCTACTCACCCAAACGCCAACACATGAAAAAGTCTCCGAGAAAGCCGGCGAGACCATCACATCTGTCTCCGCCAAGCTCCATCGCCCTGTTGGCGACCTTCAACCTCTTCAACCAAGTCTTCTCCAATTCCATGGTTGATGTACACTACGTCTGCTGTGATGACACCCTCCCAAGACTCACGCAGCTTTTGGCGGACTTCTTCCGCGTCACGGCGGCAGACGGTGGAGTCTCCGTCGAAGGTCACCGTCGAGGTCCAGCTGCCCTCCGGATCCGCGGGGTTCGTGCCAGTGCCGGTTACTCTGACACTCTGCACACCGCGCCAGCGAAGCAATCCTACAACGTCCGCGTCATTGAGTTCGAGTGTTTTCAACAGGCCGTCTTCAGTGACCTGCACCCTGTCGTCTTTCCACGTGAGAAGCATCGTCATAATACCCCGTCCGTGTTTCTCATTCAAATAAGCCATGAGAGACACCCTCGACGTGATGTGGCACGACAGGTCCTGACGCTCGATGACCGTCCTCATCGTCTTCGCGTCGCAAAACGCCGCCATCTCGGCGAACCCATACTGCGTCACATGGACACCACTGTTCTCTTGTCTGAGCAAAAACTTCAAAACCTGTGTGTTTTTTCGCTTCCGCCCATTCCGTCTGAAGGCGGTAGCGAACTCCCCCGAAATCCACAAGTTCCCTCCGCAAAGGTCCAGGAGAGTTTTGGCCTCCCTCAGATCAAGCTGTTTGAAAACAGACTCGAGATCGTCTCCACTCATAATGAGGCTGGAGTTTCGGAATTGGGATAGATCTCGAACGAACAACCGCCCTCTCTTGTTCCTGACGCTTGAAAGCGCGTTGGAGGGCACGTCTGCCATCTCGAACCGCCCTCTTCCCCCAAGAAACCTTTTTACATCCTCCACCCGACCACTAGCGATGGACTCTCTGCATGCCTGGTCCGTCAATGTGGGAAGCAAGGCGAGAAACCCTCTGAGGTCGTCGATGTTGCCCATCTGTTGTTCGACATCGCCGAAGAAGAGAAACGCCTGCAGGTCCTGGACGAGCTGTGCCTCAGTCTTGGAATAATCCGGCAGGAGCAGTCCATTGGGATCGCCTAGGGTGATGTCCGAGGCGATGCCGAGCAAAGCATAGACCATGTCACGGGGGTCGCTCGCTCGGCTCATACGGAACTCTCGCAGCAAGGTATGGAGGGTCTTTGTTTTTGCGGATCTTCTGGTGAATGGATTCGGCATCAAGTCCATGACAGCCCTACGCTGAGGACTCGGGTCGACGCCGACGAGCGTTGCGGCGCTCGAGAGCATGTGAGCCGGGGCGGTCCACCTGCCGCAGCACACGGAAGCAGTTCGGGCGTGAGAGACCTCCTGCAGGATCCAGACCCGTGTGAACCAGGGCTCTTCAAGAAGAGATGTTAGACCTTGCCTTAGGATATCGTCAAGGGCAGCCCGGCCGATGCCCGTGTCCTGCTGTGTCGACAACCAGTCCTCCTGCGCCTGGCTGAGATCTCCTGCATCTTTCCGGCGAGAGGTGTCTCGATAGAGGGCTCTCAGGAAGTCCATCAGGATCTTGATCTCGTACGACGAGGGCCCCAGCCATATGAGGACCTGCTCCACCTCTCTGTAAACGTCGCCCATCTGTCCCACCTGGTGTCCTCGCTCCGCGACGTTGCTCTGGTCGATACAGACGGCGTCGACCCACAGTATTCTGCCTGTATCGCGCCGGAGATGATTCATGGCGTGGAACAGGCTCTTGGTGATGGGAAGCCGCCTACGATTCACGATGATGGACTCGGACAGATCGTTGCTCCCCCAAGCGTACGAAAGTGCCTCGTAGGGAATGATGTCTTCCGGTTCGAGGCTCGCCTGGAAGATGTCACAGGCCAATTCACCGCCGGCTCCGGGGTGAAGCATCAGAAGTCGGAAGGACTTCGCACCTAGATCCAGCGGTTCATACTCGAAGAAGGCCATCTTCAACGCTGTTCATGGGCTGGGACCATGTTGCAGGGGAAGGCCTCCCAGTCGTGATCGTCCGGTGCTGTGTAACAAAGTGGTCGATACCCGAAGTTCGATCATGAAAGCTGTCAGTGATCTACCGTATATCTTGATCGCGGAAGATGAGTTCTTCCCGGGGTGTGGCCGTTGCTGAGCCGCCAGTGATGCCCAACAGACCTAGAATCTAGCCCGAGTAAGCAGGACAGTCAGATGCGGGGGCCAGTGTCAGCAGCGATTCGCCTCGTGCGTTGTTGAGCGAATCAGACCTGCAGGCAGGTATCGTGCAGTCGTGAAGAACCCAGGTGTCTCGCAACACGCAGATAATAACAGATCGAGAGCTCCCCTATGTCTATCTGTCTGTCGACATGATGACAAGAGGGAGAGGGTTGCAGGCTCCTAGCCATGTCAGCATATTTGGAGCCGATGAACGGATAGACTGTTGGCTGCAGAGCTGCCGGGGAGTTGCAAGGTGGAAACGGAGCAACATCTGACTTTACCGACACCCGGGAACCAAAGTAAAAGTGTCTCTCGGCCTCGGGGTCCGGCGGCGGCGGCCAGTCGACCCTGGAGAACTGGACGAGCCCCGCGATGGAGAGGAGGGGCCTGCAGCGTCAGCTTTGCAAGTCTTCAGGGGAGTTCGACAGCGGGAACAGCGCGCTGAAGCCTGGGTAGCGACAACCGGCAGACGGTGATTGGCCATCTCCGGGGTCCGCTCCGGAGTGGTCCCTACTAATCAGGACTAGGCCACTGGGCCGAAGTGCCCGCGTGCCCCTCTACCCCAGGCGGGTCACGTTCTCTCTCCGGCAGGTGTGTGAGTACCTACGTACCTAGATGGGTAGGTACCTAGTCAGGGCCCTCTTCACATGTCAGCTGGGCGCCCGCCCCCGAAACAACCAAACAAACGTCACCATCTCACGTCTGAAGCCAGCAATTGAACCGAGCCACCAAGGCAAACCGACGCTCTCTCCCACATTGAAACATGTGCCGTCAATACCCTGACAAGCCTGGGTCGGGACCGTCTCTCGTAGAGGAGCCTCTGCTCCCGTTGTCACCACTGCCATCGTCGTCTCGTCGTCGCTTCTTCTCTTCCTATCGGCAATACAGCTCTGTTCTTTGACGGCTCATCAACTCCTCCTCTTCCTCCTCCTCCTCCTCCTCCTCCTCCTCCCATCATTCCGCTCCGCCAGTTCTGAAACACCGTCATTCATTCCTTCATCCATTCAACTTGACCTGGAAACTTCCCCCTCTTCAGCCCGCCGCCATCTGGCCCTCTCTCCTGCCACTTCCCTCCAGCGCGTACACGTACGATCCCAACTGGCTAGAGGAAGATCGCGGGCGTCTATTTTTTTTCTACGAAATCACCCAAGGCACCGAGCGGCGGTCCGTGGCCCCGAGCTGTCCGTTGTTGCTTTTCCTCTGCCAAGCGCTTTCCCGGGTCCAGCCACCTTGCCATGGGCTTTTGGCCCTGAGCTATCGCACTACTCGCGCTGCGCCGTCCCGTCGACGAGTCCGACGCCAGCTCCGTCCCAGCCACGACCTCGTGGTTTTGTGCTGTTGCTTGGTCAGCCTCCTGTGTACTCCCCCCCTTCTCGGCTGCTCTCTCTCAGTACCCAGGTCCATGAGCTCGTGACGGAATCTACAAGAAATCCATTTATTCTCTTTCACGACGATTCCCTTTCGCTGCTGTCGATACGTAGCATCCGCCACCCACCATCACCATGATCGACCACGTCTTGGGAAGGCCGTCGGTCAAGTCGCGCCGCCTCCAAGTGCTGGCGGTGCTGGCTTTCTGGTCAGCATACATCTTCCGGTACGTGATGCGACGTTCCGAAACCTGTGCGATCCTCGTTACGACACGTTGCTGACCGTCCTTGTGCCACAGAGGCCATCCCCACGGCCCGCCCGTGATCCGTTTCCTCTCGAAGCTGACGACCAAGCGCCTCACTACATGGCAGACGGTCGTCATCACCATGATCTATCTCTACGCCGCTCGGCACTTCAGCACTCTTGTCGGCCTCGCGAGCCCCGAACCCATGGCCAACATGTACGATGCCACCTACTTTCGCGCCACATGGATCTTGACCGCCTTGGATGCCGGCTTCTGGACCGCCATGAAGATTCGCGCAAAGTGGCTGCGCGACCTCGCCAGCATCGTCTTCTCCGTTTTCTATATGTTCGCCGCCGAGAAGGCCGATGAGAAAGTGCGCAAGGTGCGCGGCATGTTGACCGTCGAGCACCTGCGCGTGTCGTGGGACAAGGGAACGACGCCTTACCTGCGCTTCTTCCAGGGCCTCATGCGGCCCCGCTTCTCCCGCTGGCCGCCGCGCGCCATCCGTATCCCGCGACCTGCGGGCAGTGATTACAAGGAGCCTGTGTCGGCTTGGCTCTATTTCGATGGCCCCCTGACCGATCTCGCCCGGCACAACAGGATCGTACTGGATATCCCCGGCGGTGGCTTCGTAGCCATGGACCCTCGCTGCAATGACGACAAGCTATTCGCTTGGGCGTCCAAGACGGGAATGCCGGTTTTGAGTCTGGATTATAAAAAGGCTCCCGAGTTCCCCTATCCCTATGCCTTGAACGAGTGTTTCGATGTATACACCACCCTTATCCGTAGCAAGGGAAGATGCATCGGCATGTCCGGGAGAGAGACGCCCAGGGTAGTCCTGACGGGCGACAGTGCCGGCGGCAACCTGGCGACGGCGACAACCCTAATGATCGTCGAGCGAACCTCGGTCCCCATGCGCCGTTATTCGAGCACGGGAGATCTGCCGCTGCCGGATGGCCTGGTTCTCTTCTACCCGGCACTCGACATGAACATTGGGAACTGGATGTCGGACGAGCAAATGTCGCTGATGAAGGACAGAAGGCTGAGGAGCACCAACCAGTCCATCATTAGGAGGAAGAGCGCGCAGTACAATGACTTGATCGGCACCCCCCACCAAACAGATGACGAGGACGATGGCTCGAACAAGCAATCTGCGGAGTTGACCGCCAAGGAGGTCGAGATTGCGTCACAACAGGCCCTGGCCAGCCCCCATCCCGAATACTCGCATGGCGGCCCTCAAGGGCCTTCCAACTCGCAGTTCTCGACCGCCGACGCCAAGCGCAAGCAGAGCACTTCCCACCACTCGGAGCCCCTGCGAACCCGCCTCGCCATGTCCTCCATGATCTCTTACTTCAACGATCGCGTGCTCACCCCCGAGATGATGCGCGCCATGATCATCCTCTACATCGGCCCCCACAACCGTCCCGACTTCAGCAAAGACTACCTCCTCTCCCCCGTCCTCACCCCCGACTCCCTCCTCGCCCGCTTCCCCAAGGTTTACTTCCTGACGGGCGAGCGGGATCCGCTCGTCGACGATACCGTCATATTCTCCGCGCGTCTGCGCAAGGTCAAGGAGTCCATGTTCGACCAAGCCCGCTCTGAGCGCTCCGACTTTGACGACGGCCTCGAACCTGTTTTCAATCCCAAGGACGTCGCCGAGGTGATGCTTATCCCCGGCATCTCTCACGGCTTCTTGCAGTTCCCCACCGTCTACCCGCCGGCGTGGCGGCACTTTGAGAGGTCCGCCGAGTGGATCACGGAGATCTTTGCCTCCGCCGACGCCGTCCGCGAGCGCGAGAGCCGTGGACGCCGACGAGCCGGCGAGCCCGTCACGAATGGCAACACCGAAGGCCGTCACCACCACACCCGTGCCGAGTCGAGCGGTGATGAGGATCGTCCGTTGGAGATTGGCATGACGAGGGCTAATCGGAGGAACACGCTGACTCAGGAGCCGCAGCCCATGGACGAGAGCGAGTCGATTGTAGAAAAAGCCGAAACAGGCGGCAAGAAGAAGAACGGCCGGGCCAGAGCCGCGACCAAGAGCGCTAGTGCGAGCCTGGTGAAGCTCAAGAGCACAGATGACCTGCTTGGTAGGAGGATGCAAGGGCTTGCTGGCGGTCTCACGGGCGTAGGGGGACAAGAGTGAGCAGGGTGGGAGCTGTACTTGTACGACGATTGGTGCCCATCATGATTTGAAAGCGACTAGGTATTTTGTTTTTTTGATGACAGGGTTCCGCTGTTCGCTTGTGAAGGGGGGGGGGCTAGATTGATTGTAGATTGGAATCGCCAACGAGGCTTGTATACATGACAGGTAGCACCACGTTTTATAGATACAATGCTCTCTGTGTCACTACTCCTGATAGCTAATTCAATATCAGATTTGTTCCTGGGTCGTTTAACTTTAACGGACAGTCGTCATGGCTGGGCCAGACCCCACATCACGTATCGGTCACAAGTTTCCAATGCCGGGATGGCCGATAGGAACTATGACCGGGGTCTTCCAGGCCATGTCCATAGAGATGCCGATGTCACTCGCGCGCGGGCAGACCCGAAAGGTCGGTACGGAGCCACGGGAAGGAATGTGGGCCTTGGTCACACCGGCCGCCGGAAGAACGACATTGTAAGTTAGTACTATGTCCCCGAGAAGCGGGACGAGAGCCGGGACGAATACGAAACATAGGACACATCGCCGTGAAGTGAGGCGCTCGACGACGTCGACAGGCATGTCGCCCCCCAAAAGGCCGGGACCAGGACCAGCTCTGCACCCAGAACCATTCCCCTGGCGAACAAGGAGCTCTTCCATTCCGTCCTCGCTTTGCTGGATGTCTACGACGAACATTGAGATAGGCTCTGCCTTCTTGGCGAAGAGCTTTTTGAAAGGAGGGGGCTTGCACATCCTCTTGGCGTGAGCATCAGCACCGAGCAAGAGGAACGTTTCGAGAGATGCCGCGGGCACGTTTTCAGTCGAGTTGATGGCCAGAATTGTAAGTATCTAAATGGAGTGGCAAGAAATCTCAACATCTTAGCGGTACTTGCTGAGGCTTTGCTAGTAATGTGTTGAAACAAGCGACCTTGGAAACCTGGCCAATGTGGAACTAGTGCAACCGTAGAACAAGGCTAAGCTAAATCATTTCGGATATAAGTCTTGAACTAATGACGCTAATCGTGAGTTGCAATGCTGGTCGCCTATATGTTGTCTAGGAACATGTACAACGTCTCGCTGTTACCGACACCTAATGTGAAGCAACAGACGGTTGACAATCCCCATTCACCGCCATCACTCCTAAACAGGTGAAAAGTTATCGCGCCGAAGAAGAAGCAGAATGATTCTGGGCGCAGGATATCCTCAGTCCCTTACTCCCAGCCGAGCTCAGGGAGGTATGAATCCTTCCAGGTCCTGCTCGTGTCAAAGGCGTCGTGATCAGCGGTGCAGTTCAAGTCCTCGGCCGGCAGCTCGCCATGCCGGAAGTAGGCGCGGATGGCCTTGGCAGTGCAGAGCGAAGGGTGGCTGGTGACGCCGTGGCCGATGCCGCCGTGCGTGAGGACGCCGGAGCCCACGAAGACGCCGCTGTTGTT
Organism: Colletotrichum shisoi; assembly: GCA_006783085.1. Lineage (NCBI taxonomy): Eukaryota > Fungi > Ascomycota > Sordariomycetes > Glomerellales > Glomerellaceae > Colletotrichum > Colletotrichum shisoi. The sequence continues at coordinate 7,472 of PUHP01000844.1, read as the reverse complement.
GTAGGCGTTGCTGATGGGCGTGACGGGGTCGTACCTCGGGCCGACGAAGAGCATGGGGTTCGCCGTCTCGATGGTCTCGTTCCAGCTGCTCTCCCAGCCGCCCTTGGCGTGGAACGGCCAGCGGGCGCAGAGGTAGACGAGGTTGTTGTGGACCTCGCCGAGGGCCTTGGAGACGCGCTTCAGCTCCTCGCTCACGGCCAAGATGTCCTCGAAGGAGTCGGTGCGGGTGTTCTTGTCGCTGCAGTAGATGCCGAACAGGGACTCGTCTTTCAGGCCGCCCAAGGTATCGGTGGCTTCGACGACGGGGAGCCAGACGCTGGAGATGGCCTTCAGGTTGCGCTGGTCGGCGGGCTTGAAGAGCTCGTTTAGAATGGTGGCGAAGGTCGGCCACAGGGTGTTCCCGTACAGCACGGCGCGGAAAACCAGCTTGAAGGCCGAGGCGTCCAGGACGGTGGCGCCGCCGAGGGGAATGGGAAGACGGCGCAACTCGTCCATGAGCCCGTATAGGTTCTTTGTGAGCACGTCGGCGGACTCGTTGCGCGCGGCCAGAGGGCAGAGACCGGGTCCGGCCTTGACGCAGCGGTCGAAGTAGTCGAAGACGGCGCTGTCAACGTCGCTCCACCAGATCGTGTCGTAGCCGTTGTACCATTGAGGGACGTTCACGTTGCCGTCGAGCATCACACGGCCCATCCTGTCGGGGAACATGGCGGCCACGGTAGCGCCGAGGATGGTGCCGTAGGAGATGCCCCAGTAGTTGAGCAGGGAGTCGGGACCCTCGAGGGGGCGTCGTTCAGCCGCATCAGGTCGCGAGCCAGGTAGCCAGTGCCGATGAGCTCGCCCATCTCGGACGTCTGCTCCTCCGAGCTGAGGCAGTCGTTGGCCACGTTCCCGGCCGATGCCCACATGCGTGCGAGGGCGGTCCGGTCCTCGGGGCCAAAAGCATCATTCACGCGGTGCTTCTGCATAACTACCGGCCTCTCGGCGTCGCTGTAGCATTTGAACGGAGACGTGGTGGCAACACCCCTGGAAGGAACCGTGTTAGTCGCGCGGTAGTAACGCAGCCTTGTCTCGCGGGGCGAAACCAAATCTCAAGGGGGGGTTTTCCTTACCGAGGGTCCCAGCCGACGAGGTCATATTTCCCCTCCGTAATCACCAGGAGCTGCTCGGCCATGTCGACCAGAGCCTCCCGCGCTCCGGAACCGGGTCCGCCAAAGTTGAAGAAGATGCTGCCCTGAGCATCGCCGTTGACGGCGGGCACACGCGTCACCTGGAGGTCGAGCGTCTTGTTGGCGGCGCTGTCGAGGTAGTCGAGAGGGACAGTGAAGCTGCTGCACTCGTACTTGACGGTGGCTTCAGCCTCGCCGTCGAATCCGCAGGATCCCCATTTGAACGGAGAACGAGCAACCGGAGTGGAAGACACTGTGCCAGCGAGGGCGAGTGAGGCGATTGTAGTCTGGAGGAGCATGGTGCAAGTGTTGTTTGAGTTGGGTATACTTTATGATGAGCAGGAAGTAAAACATCAGCAATACTTGACGATTTGCATCGTCTTTTTATTGATTGAGTGCCTTCGTTTCCATGAATGACTCTAGCATCTCGTGGGATTCCTCGTGCATTGCGGTCCTGTCGTAATTTTTGCTCCGCCGCCACGGGGCCGCGTGGTCATCGTCATGTCAACCCCTGCCCCCCAATCCTACGTGCCCGCGTACTGCAAGCGAAGGACTCTAGCTTGATTGCTTTCATGCAGACCATCATGGCAGTGACCGTGGTAGTAATGATGGCGAAGGTTTGAATGGCTCGTGGCCGCTGCCATGAAAGCAATCGACAATGGATTCATGGATTTCGTATTGGTGGTCAAGGAGAGTACGGAGTTTCGGAGGTTTGTGCCGAGGGCTTGACTAACCTCATTATCGCCCAGAATCCAAGTCCATAGTCTGCTTCCAGGCTCACCCAGTTTCTGGTATTCAACCGAAGGAAAGTATACATGTTCAAACACGTAGAATCAGGTTGTGTGTACGATGGGTGTAAGGTCGCTGGATATTGATTATTTTATGCCGTACCGAAGCCGTTGTTGTTTGCGCTCCCCCAAGTCCGTCAGGATGTTTGAAAACCGTTCATTCCTTCTTCTTCCATGAATTGGGACCCTTTTGTGATTTGTCTTATATGATGGGGCGCCCGCTAATGTGGTGCATGTCTACAGTCTATCGTGACCACACTAGGTCGCCTGCGAAGATTAAGAGGGCTGCTGGGAGTCTACACACAAGCTGACAATGCCCCCCCCATGCTTACCTGTGAGTACCGTGCGTTTCTGGCCTGTGCACAGCTGTCCTGCCAGTAGGGCAACCTCGAGGCCACAGGTTCGAATCTATCTTTCTTAAGTTTTTCCTCTAACTTTTCTATTCCAAAACGGCTCCGCTGGGGAGGGTTAGAATAGTCTATCCCACCCTGCTTCCTACGCTTTGCTCCGGGTTAGGATAGGCTAAGACTATCCCTTTTGCTATATTAGTCGTCAACAAGATCCACTGGCAGGATAGCTAAGCACAGGCTAGAAACGCATGGTACTCACAGGTAAGCATGGGGGGGGCATTGTCAGCTTGTCTGATCACTCGAGGGCTGGGGGGCGAGGGTTAGAACAAGTTTGGAACTTAAAGCCTAGGCGCTTGCCTCCTACACTATGCGAGAGGTCCTAACAATGCAAGGAGTTAGGAAAATAGGTATGCTTGATGTTTCTACTTCTTTCTACCAGCGTAAAAACATAGCGAAGGCCCTTTGTGTATTCTAAGCCCAGTACCTACAATTACAAGATCTGTATCTTTCTAAAATAATTAATACCATTAGCACACTCAGTAAGTAGAGCAAACTTGACAAAGTAAGCAAGATTGTAGAGTTTAGACAGCGTCAGGTACAACTACTTGGTTTCTGGAGGCCTTTAAAGGAGAGGAGGACACAGTTTAAGTTTATGAAAATGAATACAGACTTCAGCGCAAGGAAACATGGGTCGGCGGCTGCCGGCGGTGTTCAGCATCATCTAGCTGATTTTCCTCCTAGCCACTAGAGTCAGAGCGAAGAATCCAAGAGCAACTACAAACTTTACAAGCAGACTATCGGCTAGAATCCTAGTTTTGTTTTTATTGAGGTAGATAAAGACGCAACAAGCAGATAATACCTTAAGCATACTAACTCTTTCAACTCCACTTTAGTCAACCTTCTATAAAGCAGCATTATTTTTCAAAGGTATAACTTTATTTTACTATAATCGCAGCCTTGCTGAAAGACGTTGCAGTCTACTAGGTAAAGTATGCTGTGCAACACTTGGATTAATGAATGGATTGTGGGAATGCATCCACTTAGGAATCTTGGGAGACGATTGCGGCGTCGGTTCTCGACATTCAAAAATAACCCGCCTTGCTAGCTCAATCGGTAGAGCGTGGTGAGACTCTTAATCTCAAGGTTGCGGGTTCGACCCCCGCGGGGGGCTCAAATATCCTTACCGCGATGGGCACAACCATTCTTCGGGTTATCTTTTTGTGGTTTTGTCGGCTGTTGCACGCACACACGCACATCCATCTACCCAGTCCGACTTCTGTTCCTATTTGATTAATGCGCACATTAGCTATGGCTCCCTAGGAAACTGTCACAATTATCGGGTTAATTGTCGGAGATTCGCGCCTCGTCTGCTGCTGATTCGGGCTTCACGACTGCGAGCTAGCCGGTCCCTGGTGAACTGCACAGTCATGTTTGCGACCAACGTCAAAAACAAGCCATCTTGTGACACCTTGTCGCTGGCAACAGGTGCTCATACGAGGGCTGGAAGCTGCACACCAACGGGCGTTACGAAAAGCTTGCCGCCGCTCTTCTCCGTAGTGTCACTGGCACGAGTCCGACTACTTCGTATCTATACTGGCAACCCAAACTCAATGAACTGTGCCTCAAGTTACCAGCAATGTCGGAAGGGACCTTTCTACTAATTTGCTGGAGGCCGAGAACATGACCACAAGAGCCACGCAATTGGTAAGGGAACCAAGTGTTGTCCCGCGGTAAAATCCCATCTGAATTGGCTGAGCCACTGAGTCTCCACTCTCCACGGAAGTGGGAGAGAACGGAGGGTCAGACGCAGGCCCCAAATCCCACTGTAACGCCATGAACGTGACGGTTTGGTGCCGTCGATGGTGACCCGTCAAGACCCAGTCAGCATTCGGACATTCGGAAGCCCCTGACCTAGCCCCAGAGGCGGAGGCGAGACCCCCCCCCCCTAGAACACGCACGAAAGCCTCGTGTCCCAGGTCGCCCCTCTAGCCTCGACTTTTTGATCCTCCCTTGCCGTTGGGGTCCTAGTGATCAGCGAGTTTAAGCTTGCGGGGATCTCTTGGCTCATGGGTGGGTGGGTGTGTTGCGAGACGATGGGGAGGGATGGGGGGGAGGGGGGGGGGCTCATGGGCTTCGTTTTCGTTTAGCCGGCCATGCTCCGCCAAGTCGGGCGGAGAGGTTGGGAAGGGGATACGACTCACGACACAAAACGGACTGCAGAGTGAAGACTTGATGGCCGCACAACTTCGGCCGGCCAAGAGGGCTATGCTGGCATCATGCCAAGATCCGGACGGGTTATCGCCGTCAAAAAGGTGTAAGTCCAAACCCTCCAACACTACGTTTTCCTAGCGGTCCACACCACCACCCTCACAGAGCACGCATTGCAGGGGGAGGGACGTTGGCACAGAATTCTCCCATCGAAAACGGGTTTCCCGTCCGCCCCTGTGCTGGTCGTGACACGCATCTTGGGACCGGTTCCGCGTGAGTGAGGGAACCGGCCCGCTAGTCAGACCCAAGAGGGGTGATGCCGGCCGCCAGGTAGAGACATAGAGTCGTCTTGCGACCTCTGGACGCTTGTCATTGTTTGTGAGATGTAGCAGCCCATGACCTAGGGGCCATATCAACCTCCGTCCTCTTTTCGGGGTTCCATGATCACTCCCCCCCTCCTCCCCCTGCCCTCTTCCCCCTCCCCACCCGTCCATCCTCGGGCGTTTCCCTTCCCGCCGCTGGCTGGCATCTCAGGGTCAGAATTCCAGTCGAATGTCTGGTTAACCTGCCGATTCTCCACATCTCGTCGCAGATTCAGAAGACCGGAGAGCCGACCGAGCTCACTGCCCACTGACAAGAAATGCCCAACGAAGCTTGCTTGAGGTCGGTGCTAGCGGCTGGTATAGCGGAACCGGGAAATCTGTGTCAACATCATCAGCCAAGCCTCTTTCTCTCCAAACCCCCTACCCCCTCCTCGAGACTCACACGCCGGGACGAGGGCGAGTGACACGCGAGGCCGCAGCACCACGGTTCCAGGGGAAAGACTGCGACATCCAGTGCGCTTCCAGAACTGTCACCGACTTGTTTACTCCTTGTCAGTTGGAGACGGGTTGGGTTGGATTTGACTGGAACATCGTCCTTGTCACCGTGTTCGTGGAGTGTGGTGGTCAGGTACACGGCTCAGCGAGGCCAATGAGCATGGAGAGACCTCATCCCTCAACCCTGACAGTGTTTGGCGGTTCGTGATTTCAGCCTTTTGTCAAATTGGGGATAGATGCTGTGAGACGTAGATGGAAGGCTCAGTCAGCCTGCCGCGAGACAGAGCTGTTAACGGCCTTTTCCCAGTGTGGGTTTCACGCCCAGGATAGTACTGCTTGGCACTCTCCTTCTCGTAAAGGACATCACATTGGTTCGTCTGGTGTTCTTTAGCGGTTGGAACGATTGTTGGTTGGATGCGGCAAACATTCCCGAATTGTTGTCAGCCAGGCCGCCGTTACCGACGACTACTTACGCTACATCGGCTGGCGAGTGCTCCAGATCCGCTCCTCTCAAACGGAGTTTACCAAGCTCGGGTCTCTGTACTGTCGAAGTTCTTACAGAAACTGAAGAGTGTTTGTAATCTTGATCTGGAGGGTCGGAGGAGAAGACCCCTGAGCTCCGATCTTGCTTTGTTTGTACATAGTCTCTATGTTCCAAATAATACCGAGATGGGATGAAAATGCCTCCTCCCCCGACCGTTTTCGTTCCGTATCCGTGTAAAAGGAGCGCTTGACGAGGGTTGATCGAAAATGTCGAGAATATAAAAAAGAAAAAAAGTATGATAAAGAAGATGTAAAAAAAAACGGGAAACAAGTAAAGATGAACAGTGGAAATAGACAACAGAAAGCCAAGACCGGAGCCAGCTCGTTCATCCTCTTCGCAGGGTGATGCTCCGAGGGAAAAGGCCCGGCCTTTTCCTCATCCTACTCCCCAGATAACCTGAAGAAAGAGTGTCCAACACCTTCGCCCGAAAATCAACCACCTATTCAGACTCTCCGGGCTTTCGTCCCCATCGCCCCCAAGTCCATTCCTCGCCAGGCCCAAAGCTCAGTAAAGGGAGCTCTTCGTCTCCAGGTCTCGACAACTGCTCGGACCCACCGGCCAGTCTTTCCAGCGAGCCAGGCTGTGACAAAAATGTAAACAAGAAAAGATAAATACACGAGTCCGCCCCTCGACCGCAACCCCTCCCCTCCCCCAAATCGGTGGTATGCACAAGTGTGTAGACATTATGGTGTTTGAAGAACGGTTGGAGGATTGCGCGCTGCACCTGCTTGAATATGTTGCGAGAACGACTGGTACAATAAACAGGGTTGAAGTAGTTGAAATAGTTTGGTAAAGATAAGTTGACGCAGCAAGAGAGAAGGCATTATTTCCGCAACGAAGACGGTGTCTAAAAGACCTTCTCCTTTTCTTGGTACAACACATTATCGTACAACGGAGTCCTATAAATCGGGACTTCGGCAGCTTGACTTGTGTGTGTTTGGTGGTTGGTGGACCATCGTGAGCAAAGACAATCCGTATCTCTTTCTGACGTGGCCCGACCGCGTTCGTTTCCGTGACGTTCGTAAACGGTCATGAGCTTGTTTGACCTGGTGTTATTGGTGATGATATATCAACGACCACAAGTTGCGTGTATACAGCTTCCAAGGGGGCGGAGGCTTTCATAAAAGGATATTCCAATCCAATCCTCCCTCATCCCCCCCCCCCCCCCCCCCCCCCCCCCCCNCTGCTGTTGCTAGACATTACGTAATGTATTAAGGCTATTTATAAGGCTAGCAAAGCTGTTAGAAAGATCTACGCAAAACAACAGGTTAACAACGCTCTTACTACGCGAAATAGCTTAGATACCTTAACTGTTAAGAACCTCGCAATTAGATTACAAGTACACATCTAGCGCAAAAGAAAGGGATAGATAGAACCCTATTAATTAATTAACGTTAATAATAAGACTTACGTTATTAATATTAACAGCCTGTAAGAATTTAGATCTACTGTAGTTAAGCCCTTCTATAAGGAAGACTCTAGTAATAATAAGGTTAAGGTTAATAAGATAAATTAAGTAACTAAGAAGGACCTCTATAATATTAAGAGATCTAGGGTAGTTATTAAGATCCCCTAATATAACTAAGACCTTAATTAAA
>PUHP01000843.1:0-14354 GCA_006783085.1 Colletotrichum shisoi | reverse complement strand
GTTTAAAGCGTCAGTCAGTCAGTTCCACACTATAGTGTAAAACTGGGGGGTGTGTCACGAGATATAAGGCGTTAGTTGCTGCCCACGTAACTAACGGCGTCGTTTTGTTACGTGACAAATTGCTTGATGACGTCTAGATTGGTCGGCGAACTGAGAGCTAGCTACCACGCTGATTAACAACCGTTGGGGGAAATGTGGAAGCGAAACAATGTGATTGATTGATGGCTTGGTCAGGGTTCTGCGGGGTATTGTATGAATTGCCAAAGCGGATCGCTCGCTGATTTGGTTTACCAAGAACGACAAACGATTCTGCCTTGCTCGCTGCACCGATCACACGATTCGCAAAGGTCGACACCCACTTCATGTCGACATGGGAATTCATTGGCCAGATACTGCGGAACGGACTCAAGAGTTGTTGTGCTGACTGCAGAAAGTATTAAGGCCAGGGACCGCCTCGCCCATTCTGATAACTCTTCATTCCGGATGGACATACGGCTTTTGCGACGCCTGACTGTATGGGGCGCGAACCACTCACTACCCTCGCGGCCAGGAACTGGCGTGTCTGCTGGACTTCTGGATAAGTCGCCGGAAACTGGAACTATTGCCACTGGCTCCCAATCCAATCCATCTTGAGATGTGCCAGCGTAGCCAGGTCTGGATCGGACATTAAGTCTCAAACCCCGTCCGCTCCTCAAGTTTGTTTCTGACCTACAGGGTAAAGTTCAGCGTGCTAGATTTCACGAAGCCCTAATCGAAATCCTCTTAGAATCAACCAGACTATATTAAAGGAGCAAAAACGATTTCGACGATTGATTAGATGAAGTTTACTGCAACTCGGTTTCCATGACGTAAGACGCTTTGCAAGTAGACTTTTTGTTGTTGACTGAAATTAGCACCAAGCTAGATACATCAATGATTATAGTTGATTTACATTGGGATCTGAAAATTATAGCTTGAAGATAAGATGTTTATCTTAGTAAGTTGTATTCTGAAATGGGCGCCTTACTTTCCATGTTTCCTTTACAGTGTTAGATCTGTTAACAAAGTAGAAGCCATTTTATCCATTTGCTTATATCTCGTCTCACTCTATAAATATATACCTGTTATTGTAGCATGAGAATGATGCCCTAACAAACAACCAAGAAATGTGAATAGTGGTTTGATATAGTTAGACCTGCATTCTAACATTTCTTTCATCTTGATGTTATGTTCCAAACTCTACGGCTATACAATTGTTTCTAAATGGCTTCCAACGTCCCGTGCTCTTTGAGCATGTCAAACTGTAACAGGGGAAGACAAGGAAACAAACTCTTATTTACGTCTATCTACAAACTGACTGCTACAGACTACCTATTTTATTCTCTCCGAACAAGCTACTTACGAGAATCAAGCGCGTAGACCGTAGTATTTACCTACCAACATGTCTGAAGTCTAAGAGCCTGTCTAGACCCTATGAGCCCCTACTTGCTTCCCAATAGGCGTCTTTTCCACCGACCCAAGAGAAAGACGATGTGGCTTGAATGCAATCCTGAGTCCACTTACTGACACTTATCCTCCTTGGTAACCTCTTCACTTCGCACAGCGCTGCTGGGATCATGCTGTTTCAAGATCTGAAGCCCGTCATCGCATCGCTTCCGCAACGCCTTCATGGTCCTCCGCAAGTCCTCGTCCTCGCTCTCGATCTGCTCCACTGACTCGCACAGAGACTTGATCAGCCGCCCGGCCTCCCTTCGGAACGACCCAGGGTTGAGAAGCAGCAGCTGCGCCACTCGGTCCTGCAGGAACAGGCACTCGACCGGCCTCTGTTTTCGGACAACGTCCACGCGCAGCCGCCGGAGGAGGTCTCTCAGGGTGGCGACGGTGGCGTCGCGGCTCTCGTTCGAGACGATCTGCATCGCCAGGAGGGCCAGCATGGTCCTGAGGGTGTCTGGGTGGTTTGGGCCCGGGCGTCCCTCCTGTGCGCGAAGGATGCGAACAAGGATGGCTTTGGAGTCGTTCACGTGCCCGACTGGGTCGTCATCGACGCGATCGACGTCGAGGGCGTTGGCCGTGACAGCCGCCTGGTGCGCGCGGAGGATCGTGGGGTGGTTGATACGCAAGTGAGAGTCACGCGGTCTCATGTCGACCCTGGCACGGGCATGGGAGACGTCGTCGTCGACCTCCCCTTCGTCGACCTGCTCTCCATCGACCGTCCCTTTGTCGACTTGCGCCTCGTCAGCGACAGCTATCCCAATGTCCGAGGATGCTTCGGAGCCGGCCATCTCGACACCAGTACCGGCCGCGGAGACCGATCTGTAATGCTCGTTCGGTTCGCCGTATCTTGCCCAGCGCCGCTGTCTTGTTTCCCGCGGGAGCGAGCACAAAGCGTTCCCGAGTGCAAGGGCAGCATCCAGCGTCAGCTCGTGAGTCCTGGCGAGCTTGTCTCTGCTGCGCTGATGAACCATGAAGAAGAGAGTGAGGATGAGATCCTTGTCCGAGTCTTGATCGCCGGTTTCCACCTTTCCGAGAGTCAGTAAGGAATCCAGGATGTCTGGGTGGGCCCTTCGGCATGGCGATGCCATTTGGAACCTCGGTATTATGACACCCTTGAAGAACTGCTTCCACGTCGGCTCCGTCAGGGTGCGCTCGTCGATTTGGATACCGAGGTAGACATGAAGCTGATTCCCCAACGCTGCAAGGATGTTTCTTCTGGCCGAGGCTATGCTCCCCAGGTGGTGCTGGGCGAGGGCGAGGCCGGCTTGCAGTCGCATCGATATCGGATGCTTGGGGCCCAGTCGAGTCTCGGATTCCTCGAAAGCCGACGACAAGACGATGGCCGCCTCCACGTAGTTCCCGACGCAGATGTGCAGGGTTCCGAGCTGGCCCTGGCATCGCAGGTTCAGCGCGTGGCCCCGGATGGGAGCTTCGCTGGTCGCCTTGGCCAGCGCCTTGGACTTGCTCAACGCTCGCGTGAAGAGTCCTTCGGCCCGGGCGGCGTCCACCAGGACGTAAGTCGCCCTCAGGGCCAAGGGGTCTTTGGCGTCGAACCGATCGGCGATGATGCCCCAGCACCGCTTGCCCAGTGACCTCCCCTGCAACACTCGGCATGTCTTGAACATCAGTTTGCTGGTCAGAACTGCCGCCTCTAGGGTCCGTCTGTCATTCTCACCATGTTTCTTAATGGCCATTCGCAGGGCTCTGCTGGCGACGGACAAAGCTTCGTGGTAGCTTCCTTGAATCATGAGGAGTGTGGCATTGATTACGTCCGAAAATGTCGTTGCGGTGCCCTCTCCCGGGCTGTGCGTTGGGGAGTCTATCCGGAGCCTTTTCAATGAATTCGTTCGGTTTGGCGTGAAGTTATGAACTGTTAAAGATTCGACGAGCTCACCTTCCAGATCCTGGAGCCAGTATTGGGGGATGCCAGGGTCTTCCTCGTACCCTTCAACTTGGAAGTCGGGGAGGGGGAGATCCTGAACCATCGGACCTGATCCTTCGTAACTGACCCGATTTGCCAGTTGAACCAATCCTCGTTGATATTTACTCTGCGATTGCCGGTCCCAGTACGACTCGAGCGCAGGGTGTCTGGAGCGTATTTCTGCTATCGTTAAGTCCTCTTGGATGGCCCATCTGCCGCCGTGGGATATGCCGCCCTGCTCGTTGCCGGAACCAAGGATCGTATTCCTCCTTTCCTTTGTGCGAGGCGAGATGGAAAACCGGAGTAGGTCTGGCCATATAGCCCCCAAATCATCAAGCTCGGCCAGGCAACTCTTCTCCAAGGCCCAGGTGACTGGCCGCAGATTCGAGCCGCGCTCGGTGCGCGTGAAGTTGACCTCGAACTATGCATCAATTTCTTCCAGCGTCCCCTCGTTGACGGGACTGATGCGGCTCCGGATCTCCCGTCGCACACTCTCCAGCGGTTGGCTGCTCTCGAGGAACACCAGTCCCAGGATGATCTGGGGCTGGACTGCACCAAGCCGCATCATGATGTCCTTGACCATCCACGCCACCATGTCCTCGGAAATGATGAAGAAGCCGTATATATTTGCAGAGCTTTTGAAGAGACCCTGGAGCTTTCGCTTAGTCGAAAGTCCGTTATGGATCAGCATCTCCAGTTCCCCTATGGCATCCACCACGGATGCCTTGCTCTTGCGGAAGTCGGAGCTCAACCATATCGACGTCATCCGCACGGAAACATTTTCGAGTTCGGGAGGGGGGTTTGAATTGTTGGCCAGGAAGCAATCCAGATTCCACTGAGACTGAGGCCGATCGACTCGGAGGTCGAGAATCCTATATTGTTTCACGCGCGTCAGCTTTCAATGAGCAGCCATGGTGTGTTGCATTAAGGTTACCGACTCTATTCTCTTGCTGGGACCGTTGTGGTTCCCAAGTGTGTACACAGGGCCTTTGCGTATTTTCAACGTCGTCTGGATCGAAGATTGGTAAATTGTAACACTAGGCATATATACATAGCAGGCAGGGTAAGAGAGAGTTGGCTAATGACATGACGCACCTTGACCATCGTTTACTCGTTTGATTAACTCAAAGCCCCCACGAAAAGCAAGATGTCTTTTGGTTGCGATTATCGGTCAAATCGGTCGTCAGTACAGCATACGAGAATGGGAAACACAGGCTAGTTAAAACTTTAAAGGAAAAGGGAGGGAGGAGGGTGGGAACAGTGGAAGAAAAGAAGCCCTCTATTTGACGTGATGACAACACCCGGTATGTATGCCTTGTGACGACTACATGCGCCTATCAGACGCCATACATATATCGACAGGACAGTACAAACTGCGACCCAAGACAAGGTACATCCTCTACAGTGCGGCGGAGTTTGCGAGCCTGCTTCACAACCCGACGCGCGTTTGCCTTACGGTCTTCACATCGCTTGGCTATCTCCAAGGTCTGACTGGCTCGTGCCAATATTTGACAGGCATAGCTTAGCCAATGATGGGCTGGTGTACTGTCATTCATCCAATAACACACAGGACGCAGGGAATGAAGACTTCTCACCCAAGTGGTGTGGTCAAGCAGGCTGCTGCGCTTGTAGATTGGATAATGTACGGGATGGTCATCTTCACCGCATCAGTCCAGAGATGACACTCCAGCCCTGGCTGTGCCCTGTCTGTGATGATGCCGGAGAGTGCGCACATATGCATTCGTCTATACAAGTCGCAAGTGAATCGGAACCGCCACCGTTGTTAGGAGGGAGAGAGAGAGAGAGAGAGAGAGAGAGAGAGAGAGAGAGAGAAGAGACAATACTTGAGATGCCCTTCTCTTCTGTCAGCCTAACTAGCTCTTCATCGTCCCAATACCATCATCGCTTGCAAGGGACAATCGCGGAGCGTTAGTCAGACGGCATCCACAACACACTTTTCAATCATCAACTTGTATAGCGTTTTGCACAATACGTTCATCCGCGGCCCATCAATGGAACATCTAGGAACCACTTACTCTGGCATTGCTGTGGGCAATCTCAATATAGATTACGACCACACCATCGACAATTGCCATGAGAAACACAGCAACACCTTTAACGACTTTGTCCACTTTCCACGCAAGCATGGCTGGGTGCTTAACGAGGGCTATAAACTGTGCCGTCCTGGAACGAGAAGCGGCGTGGAATGCAAGCACCTGGCCCAGTCGACGCTGCTACAGGCTTGGATCTTCTTCCAGCTTGCCAGGTCCTTTTTCAGCATCAGTCCCACGACGGCCGTTGTAAGGGCTGACCTCATCACGGAGGAACGGCTCAGCACCAGGAATCTCAACCGCGCTCTCAGCAACTGGCACTACGAGATGGTCAAGCTCAACAAAAGCGATCCCGGGAGGGCCGCTATCGAGTTCGTCCGCGTCAACCAGCTATTGGAGCTGGCCAGGCGGGTTGTCAAAGGGAACTTGGCCGAGAGGCCGTCCGAGCTCAGGGACGCGGACTCTCCGGAGTACGTGACCGCCGCCAACTCTGCTGCAGGAAGCAACGACTACGGCGGCTCTCAGAAGGCCGAGGACGCGCAGGACCTGTGTCTCATGGTATTTGGGGAGACGCTGTCGGCAGCACTGACACAGACCATGAAGGCCTGCAACGTCAAGCTCACGGGATGGCAGAGCGACGAGGAGGAGGGATGGGGTCCCCCGGCCTACGTCTCGGCCGAGATGACGAACAAGGAATGGTGCCCAAGAGCCCAGAGGATTGTCAAGGGCCAGCTGGGGAGGAACGCCACCCTCCTCTATGTCACTCTCTGCGCGCATGATACAAACAACCACCACGTCCACCCTACGCCCTTTGTTCGGTCCCGTTGCAGCCCGAACGAGTGCCTTTACATCGAGGCCCACGCCTCCTCCGACAGCGGCACCGGCGGCACCGGCAGCCGCGGAGCCTACTCTCCCGCCCACCACCCCGACTGCAACACCACCAGTTGCAGGCTCGTTGGGCCGAACGAAGAGGAGATCGTCCGCGTCTTGAGGATTGACCCGCCGGCTGACCGAGACGGGGCCTTCCCGCTGCTCAAGATCGTCGGCTCACACATGGAGGAAACCATCGATGTCGTCAGCTGGACCAAGGAGACGGAGATGACCGAGCCGGACCTCAAGTTCGCCACCATATCGCACGTGTGGTCCCAGGGGCTCGGAAACCCGCGGGAGAACAAGATCCAGAGCTGCCAGCTCCGCATGATCCGCCAGTACCTAAGAGAGGTTTCCGTTGCCGAGACCCCGTCCGCCTCGGCCTCGGCCTCCGGCTCCGGCTCCGCCTCCGCTTCCGCTGCTTCCGCCTCCGAGACGCATAACAGCAACAAAGCCATTCACCACTTCTGGCTCGACACTCTCGCCATCCCGCAGAACGTCGAGAACCGACCGGACCGGGCGGGGCTGAAGAAGGCGGCCATCAACCGCATCCATCAAGTCTTCAAGAAGTCCAGCCACTGCATTATCATCGACCGGCACCTGAGCAAGCAACAGACGCCGGACTGCAGCATCATCGCCGCGGGGCTGCTCGCGTCGGCGTGGATGATGAGACTTTGGACGCTCCAGGAGGCCTTTGTCAGCGACAAACTCCACGTCGCCATCAGTGGCAGATTCGCCCACACCCGTACACTGGACGATATGTGGTGGGACAAGGACAACAAGAAAGAGATCCTCAAGTTGGCCATGGAGAGGATGATACGGACGAAGATGGCGCAGAGCATGATGGGAAAACAGCGTTTTTCCAAGACGCCGGCAGAAGCAGAACACGGCGACCGGGCCAAAGCTGTTCTCATCGCCAACGCGTGGAGGGCAACACGATACCGGGTAAGTCATCTTGTGATCCTAGCAAAACCGGGGGAGGGGCTTCTCATGTTCTGCCCCTGAGTGATTCCTTAACTTGACGAGATTTCTTCCTAGACCATCGAGCGTCTAGATGACGAGACTCTTGTATTGGCAAGTTTGCTCAACGTCACCGTTCCCGAGGACATACCTGAGCGGCCGGAGGCCGGCACTTTCACCAAAGCCGCCGCCGTTGCGGGGCCCTCGAGCAGGCGGGTTGCTCTGATGCAGAATTTCTGGGAAAAAGTCGGCAGAGACTCGGTTCTAAAGGACTCGATCCCACCCGGTATCATCTTTCTCCCGGGGACCCGGCTTCCCGGCGCGGGATACGGCTGGGCACCCCTGACGTGGATGTCGCACGGCGAAGAGTCTTACCCGTACCCCTTGAACGCCTCGCGATTCCCAACGGTGCTCGGTCATCGCGGACTCGTGGTCCGGTATCCGGGGTTCGTTGTGGAAGCTTCGAGAGACGACATGAAGAACGTAATCGGGGCCGGGACCGAAAGCTCGTTCCGGCTCTCCGTCAACAGAGGCTTGTACGAGTGGTATAGCGTCGCAGCCCCCGAGGTTAAAATGTCCAAGACCATGGCCATCATTGAAGAGGAAGACGACGGCGGGCGGCAGCGGGACATTGCAGAGACCCTCGACAACCGCTTGGGCGCCGGGAAACGCCTCCGGATCGGCATCATCCTCTCCCGGCCCCGACCGGTGGAGGCGGAGGGGGAAATCGGCCTTCTCGTCGAGATTCACAACCCGCTGGTTGAGGGGGAAAGTCAGTGGGAAAAGCCAGCAGCCCAGGTCCCTCTCAACAGCCCCGACGGCGCTTCAGAGGGCAACGGAGTCTTTGCCGCCGACGCTGGGGGCTCCGAAGAGGCCGTTTTCCATTGCCGCATCATCCGCCGCGTCACAGTCTCTCGTGTTGCTCCGATAACGGCGGGGTCGGCAAAAGACGGTGGCCCTGTGGTTTCCAGATACCTGGACTTTGAACGAAATAGAATCATTGGGGTCGCCGTGTCCGAGGAGCAGAAGTGGTGTGTCGATGGGTATCCCGAGCCGGTACACCCGAATGAGAAACAGACGGGCACGTAACCCTTCCCAGCGCCCTGCGAGAAGGCCTTCTGGACGATATCGCCGCCGAGAATGAAGAGGATGGTGGATATGTCACTTGGGTTGATCCACTGGGCAGCCAGCGCGTCGCTCGTTGAGACCGAGGGCATCTCGGACTACAGGATACAAGAGAGAATAAGGCAACGGGCAATTTTTATTGGATTGAGTGTGTATCTCGGGAAGAACAAAAAGAGAAGACTCGCGGGAAATGTTGGAGCCCGGGTATGACTATTCTTCATGGTGTGTTACACAGCGTCATGTATTGGACGCCACCCTCTGAGTAAAACGGCACACGGTGTAAGCTGGCAGATTGCAATGTACCCAACAGGTATAGCATAGGAGCCGTTGGAAGGTCTTACTCACCACTGTGAGATTCAGTAAATGGGCGAAGTCTTGGATTGCAGAGCAAAACCGGATTTGTAGAGGCGCAGGCCAACTACGACTGTTCGCTCTTATGTGAGCACATTCTCAGTACAACAACAGCCTATATAAATGTGTGTTCATGTGTAATGGTTCAGCATTGCCTTTCTTGACTTCCCCCTATTACAGGGTCAACGTGTGAAGATATGTAGGAGACCAAAATCGTAAGAACGGGACATTTTTATCCAGAATTGTCTGGTTAAATAAATCTAGGCATATCTGTCGTGACCGGCTACATAATTGGTCTGGCTGGAGGCCCTCATAGAGGATGTTGGTTGGCTCACGGCCTTTCCGTCACTAGCCACTCTTACGCCAGCCACATCGGGCTGTGCAGCAGCCTCTGTACGGATATTATGAGCCTCTCGAGGCAATATCACTTTGACCACTAAAACCTAGCAGTGCGTTGTTGTAAATCTGCGGGCTTGTTTTCCCCTGACAGCCTTGCAAAGGCTGGTCTGACAAGGGAATCTTGCAAGAGACCTTCCTGTCCCTTTCCGAGGAATCGACACCGGACATGAGCCAACCAGGCGATAAGCCGGCATGAGCAGGCAGCGTTTGAGTTGGCATGGTGAGATTGACATTCATTGGGTGGCAGGCTGACCTATGCGATCCCGACGTTGAAGTGGCGGCACCATGCCGCCGCCCATGCGTCACCTCTCAGCTAACAGGGCCTAGATACAAGAGGTTTACTGCATCAAGACCAGACTGTGAGATAACCCGCTTCACCCCTGTCGCCAATGCTTTGTTACTATTAGTATCACAGGTCACTTAAGTGAACGAACGCTTCATAACGTGGGTATGAGGTTATTTGTAGATTCTAGGTGTGTAGAAGAGAGGATCTAAAGTGAAGGGAAGGAAGGAGGAAGGTCTGCGATATGGCTACCTAGTGGACCTACTTTAATAGAGATAGGTCTGTGTAATCTAATTAGCCTAGCTAGGCTAATATCTCTACTTTCCTATTGATAATCTAATTAATATTCTAATACTAGTAGTCTTTTAATTATTACTAGTAACTAGCGCTATTAAATTATACCTAAATCTACCTTTAAAATAATTAAATATCCTTTCTATTATACTATAGTGAAAAATATAATAAAAGTGAAACTATAATACTTTTACTAAGCTAGAATAACTATATAGCTAGTTAGCTAATTATGGCTAATTAATCTAGTCTATAAAGTAAATGCTCTATTACTATCTTTATACTTATACTTTATATAAATCCTTTTTTTACTTATTACCTTTATATAACCTATCCCTTTATTTATATATTAATCTTATTATTACTTATAAGGCCCTCAAGGGCCTAGTTTAGTAATACCTTTATAAAGACGTTAGTAGGATTATTACTACTCTTAATTTATTATACTTTATAAAGCTTATATTACTTATATAATAACTAAAGTACCATAATATTAATTATTAACCTCTTTTCCTTTATTATACCTAGCTTTTCATTTATTATACCTAGCTTTATAAGGTATTTATATAATAAATAGGAGTTAGTATAGATAATTATAGAAATAGAGGGAAGACTTAGTTAATTAGTAGTTATCCTTAAGGTAGTACTAATTACATAGGCTATATTAACGCCTATAACTATACTATATACCTTAGAGGCTAGTATACTGCGCGTTACGCGTTTTAACTTTAAAGAGGAGAAATAGATAATATTTCTAGTAATTATTAAGGTATTATTATCCACCTATTTCTTATTAGTAAAGATAATAATAAATCTAGGCTAGGATATAAAGTTAATATTATTTATTAGGGATCTATTAATAAAAATAAAAAGCTTTATAGTAGGTAGGTTAATAAGTGTAAAAGTAAGGCTATAATCTAGGTAGTCTATCTACTATTTAAGATATTAGTTAAAGTTCTTACAATTATTAATTAAAGGGTTTTAGTATTAAGCTATAGATAAAAGGTTAAAATAGGCTTTAGGCTAGGAGATTAATATAATGTATATACTATAGGCTTGTTACTTAATATACTTCTACTTTACGTTAGGACTATTAATTAGAATAAGAGTAAGCTTATTACCCTACCCTTTTTAATAAAGAGTAAGAGTATTTCTACCTATTAGGCTTAGAGTACTACTATTAAAGGTAAAGAGGTTAGATATAGGAAAGACCTCCTTTATCTTTACTATAAAGGCTACCTTTTTAAGCTACTTATCCTCCTTATATAAGAAGGCTTTATCTAATAGGCTAAGAGTATTACTAGTCTATATACTAATAATCCTAAAGCTATTACTTTTTTTAGAGGAAATTAGAAGGTAGGGGTTAAATAATAAAGTCTTTATCTAGAGATTCTTTCTATAATAGCTATAGTATATTACCTACTACTATATACCTACCTCTATAATACTATATAAGAGCTTAAAGACTATTATAATAGTACTAAGTAGGTATTTATAGTACATCTAAGGTAGTAGGTAGGTAAGGATAACTCTATTTAGGGTAGTTTATAATTAAATATATACCTACGTAATATTATAGATCTAAATAAAGTAATTATTACTAATAAGTGAGGAGGTAAGGGAAAGGATTAGTTATTAACTTACCCTTTAGATTACAGGTAATTACGTAAGTATTACTTCCTTACTATAGTTATTATAACCTTAGATTATAAGTCATGATTTCTTATATAGCCTAGTAGTTTTATTCTTAACCTTATTAATAATTTATAGCTTAAAGATCCTAATTCTACTATACTTACCCTTATTACATAATATAAATCTAAATATACTGTAGTTAATAAGGGAATTAACTTTTTATATTATTAACTACTTAAAAGGGGTGCTAGGGGTTGTAATAATCTCTTTTTTACGTAACGTTATAGTAAGCTTAAGATCTACCTACTCTTTACTAGTAAGGAAGGTATCTATAGTATTATTATTAGATTAGTTGTTAATAATGTTAGAAAAGGCGTTTTTATATAGCCTACCTTATTACCTTACTAAGTTAGTTATAATAATAATCTTATCTAGGATTTCTTTAGCAAGAGGGTCTATTTTATCCCTCTTATTATAGCATTAAGAGCTTTCCTCCTCTCTATTAGTATAAACGTTATAATTATACTTATAGGTAGGGATATTATCATTATACTTATAGGTATTATAGAGGTAAGGCTTAATAATAGTTAATTAAAAGGACCTTCGGCTATAAAGTATTTTAAGGGTATAAGTCTTATTATTAATAGTAATAAGTTTAAAGGGCCCTTACTATCCCTTTTTCTTATACTATATATGGACCTCTAATTAAAGTAGGAGGTCTAGTATTAGTAATGTATTTAGGCTATTTCTTATAGCTAACACCTTAGTTACCAAGTAGGCTACATAAAGGTACCTAATCTTATTAGTAGCCTTTTAAATAGCTTTAGTATATTAAGTAATCTTAGGTAAAGGAGGGGATTTATTAGTAATATAAGGGTATAATCTAAAAATAAGAAGGGTAGGAATATGTAAGGGGTTTGCTAAATGTACGTAGCTAGGGAAAGGAATGGATAATAGGTATAGGTGTTGTTGTAGAATTCAACTTATCCTCTAGACTAGACTGCCTAGTCTAGTAGACCTTTATTAACGAAGCGTTGCTACCTAATTGCTGAAGCTAACTAATTATCCTTAGTATCCTACTATTAACCTAGGGAACTAATATCCTTATAATTATCCCCCCCTTTAAAGGGCTTAGTCCCTAAGGCTGTTACTAATGCTAGCTCCCTTTAGCCCTATAGTATAACTTATATTAGGTGCTTTAGTTTATTACTAGGTTTTGAAGTACTTTAGACTATTGCTAACGTGTTGTACTACTAAGCTGTTAGTAAGCTTTTACTTGTAACTAAATAATAGCTCCCTCTAGCCCTATAGTATAGATTACGTTAGGTACCTTAGTCTATTACTAGGGTTTCTAAGTACTTTAGACTATTACTAATGTACTATACTACTAAGCTATTAGTAAGCTTTTACCTATAACTAAATAATAGCTCCTTCTAGCCCTATAGTATAGATTACATTAGGTACCTTAGTCTATTACTAGGTTTTCTAGGTGCTTTAGACTATTACTAACGTACTATACTACTAAGCTGTTAGTAAGCCTTTACTTATAATTAGTATACTTAGGACTTATAATGTTCCTATTAGGTACCTTAGGCTATTACTAGTTGTTACTAGGTACCTTAGACTATTAATAATACTAGGTAAGTCAACATACCCACATCTGGCCCCCCCCCACATCTGGCCCCCCCAAAAATGCCTCATTACCATCACCAGCCTCCTATTTTCACCAACTTCACCACATCACAACATTTACAGTTTTTAACCAAATGACTTCATTTTTTCTACATATCCTTTTATAGTCCTTATAGGCAAATACACCGAGTATGAGGTCAAACAGGCTTTAGATGCCGTCGCCAATGGCCAGTCTATTCACAAGGCATCATCTAAATAGGGGATCCCAAGGTCAACACTTCGTCATCAACTCCAAGGTGTCCATTCAAGGGCAGCTACCTTCTATGACCTCCAGAGGTTATCCCCAGATCAGGAGGCTAAGCTAGCTAAATAGGTGCAAATCCAGCATACCCTTAGCCTTGCCCTAACTCATCAACAAGTAAGGGTATTCGCAGGAAGAATCCTTCACGCTATAGGGGATACAGAGGCTATAGGAAAGGGATAAATCCAAGCCTTCCTAAAGAGAAATCCATCAGTCAAGGTATAAAGAAGTCACCTTATAGATTTAAGACGTGTTAATAGGGTATCTACTAAGGTTATTAAGGACTAGTTTAAACTCCTTACTATACCAGAGATCAAGGGCATTAAACCAGCTAATAGATACAACATAAATAAGACTAGTATCCTTAAGGGCTAAGGATCTAATAGGCTGGTGCTAGGCATGTCTAAGACAAAGTCTGTCTGTAAGAAACAGCCTAGATTAAGGGCATAGGTATCTATTATTAAATGCATCTCTACCCTAGGCTATACCCTTAATCCCCTTATCATATATAAGGGTAAGATAGTCTAGCAGTAGTAGTTTCCTCTAGACCTTGGCCCTTATGAAGGATGGTAGTTTACTGCAACAGAGAATGGATAGACTACAGACAACACTGCAGTTAAATAGCTACAGAAGGTCTTTATCCCTCAGACTATCTCCCAGGGTAAGGAGGGTAAGGAGGAGGCTAGACTACTGTTTGTTAATAGCTATAGGAGTTACATAACAACAGAATTTATGTAGCTCTACTATATTAATAACATCTACCTATTATTCTTACTACTATACACCTCCTATATCCTCTAGCTACTTAACCAGTTAGTCTTTAGCCCTGTAAAGGCAGCCTATAGGAAGGAGTTTAAATACCTTAGTTAGTAGAATAACTCTACTATTATAGGTAAGAAGAACTTTATAGGCTGTTATTAGAAGGCTTATCTAGCAGGCCTAACAATGTAGAACATCAAGAGTAAATAGAAATAGACTAGACTATAGCCTATCTCTATAGCGAAGCCTCTTATAAGCTTATTACTACTCCTATCAACACCAGGGCTATTAGATCAGGCCTGC
>PUHP01000842.1:0-18403 GCA_006783085.1 Colletotrichum shisoi | reverse complement strand
AGCCTTAAGAAGGTCTAAAAGAGCTAGCCTATTAGTAGCCTCTAGGTTAATATATTCCTAGAGGTTAGCTATCTTTACCCTTATTTTAAATTAATTAAACTAACGGAGCTAGTCTAAGGGCCTATAAAGGTTAATTTTCTTTATATTACTAATTAATAACATATTGTTATAGGTGTTTCTTTGTGGCTGTTTTTAGCGCGTATTAGACTATTAATTATTAAAAGTTTAGGTGTAATTGTGTGTATTGATGTGTGTCTACGGAGCAATTCCTGCCCCCTATGTCCTTGGTCTATGTGGGTATGTCCCTCAACACTGAAAACCCCACTTTTAGGTGGCCAGATCCATCCTATCAATGTTTCCGACATTTCCCGAGCGAGGCTGTGCATTGGCCTTCCGGATCCACCTTTCTGTTGTCACGTGGGCGGCCCGAGGCCACTACTTTTGACACCTACGCTCTGCACCGGCGAGCCGACAGAAGCAAATATCTGTACTGTGCCGTGACTTGTGAAATTTTAAGGTTTGCGAAGGGGGGGGGGGGGTTGTGAGATTTTCGAAGTAAGCTGGTTGGGCCGAATGCGTGCCTTGGATTGACCTAAGGTCACGTGTTGCGCGACCGGGCCTGTCTGATCTTTTTCTTCGTCAAATATACTAACCCAATTGGTAATTCCCCCGGAGAACGGGATGTTGGTTGATGGTTGCCCCTTGCAACACAAGCGATCACACTGCTGAGGTGATCTACCTACCGTAATGGCCCTACACTGTTCTCTTGCACATCTTAGCCGCTTACGAGCTTGAAGTAGGCTCATGCCGATACTTATAACAGCAGTTGCACCGAGACAGCCTTGCCATGGCCGGATACGTCGATTTTGCCTCATCAAGCGAAGAGGAGTTTCCCGATCTGGATGTTGTCCTCCTGAGAAGTAAACAAATTCGCCGGGCCGCCAAAGCGCCATCACAAGATACGACAAGCAGAAACGATGACGATGTCTCCCCGTCGAGACAGCTCGAAGAGGAGGCTATTCGCTGGAACGTGTCGACGCGGAAGTCTTGCGGGCCTAAACAACCGGGGGGTTCCGGCACTGCGCCATCGACCGTGATACGGCGCCGCAAGCTCGGTGCAAAGACTGATAACGCCTTACTGAAACCGCTTGGAGCCTGTGGGAGTAATGAAGGACGGAACCTATGCGATTTACCGGCCAATATCAGGAAATCTCCGGATATGAGCGTTCGCGAGTTGCGCGTGAAGAGTCAAGGTACGACACCTACGGACCTCTCGTCGCGGGAGATGGATGACGGATCCGGGGACAACACCGATGAGCAGACGGAGATTACTGAGGCCGATATCTCCGAGTTCTTTGGGGATTCACAGTCGGAGTTTGACGAGGACGAGAACCCGACTCTCCCAGGGCGTGAGAAGCCGACGTCGCAAAACCGTCCTCAATTGGAAGCAGCACCGACGCTGAAAGAACCCTCGAGGTTCCTAAGCCCATCCCTAGGCATTGACCTGCCGAAACATGATCTGTTGAAAGATGTAAAGGCCCGGCAACAAGATTCTGCGAAAACGCGAGCCGCCGAACCGTGTATTGGCTCGGTTTTCGGAGGGCCAAAACATGTCGTTGTTGATTTGACCGACGGTGTGACCGACGCTCTTAGTCGGCTAGACATGTGAGAGACACCAACTTATCATCATTTTGGACTTACTGACAGTCTCGCCACAGCGCAAACACAGAATCCAGGAAACACAGCACAGACTCCATAGACGATGTGTCACCAATCGAGCCGCCGTCGACACCGCCCAGGCAATCTACCAGACCGTCGGTGTCTCCCACGAAGCTCCCCGGCATCCCAAAGACACCACACAGGCCGAGTATGGATTTGTTTTGGAGCCAAGAGTTTGTGAACGAATGGAATGAGGAACACTCCCCGAAGAAGTTGATCTTGCCCTCGGCGCAGAAACGCCCTGCAAAAAGCCCGGCCAAAGCTAGAGCAGGCCGAACAGAAAGTGCTAAACAAAGGGAAAACAAGAAAGCGTTCGAGCAGAGAAAACATGAACTGGCCCGGGACTTCCTGCGAGAACTTGATGACACCATCACACAGGGCAGGCTTCAATCTTTGGCAGAGTCTACAGGAGGCATCATAATCAACTGGTCGACCAAGCTCAACACCACGGCGGGTAGGGCCAATTGGAGACGGGAGAAAGTACGCAACAAACTGCCCGACGGAACCGAAAAGTACGTCACAGACCGGCATCATGCCTCCATAGAGCTCGCAGAAAAGGTTATCGATGACGAGCACCGCCTACTCAACGTCGTTGCTCATGAGTTCTGCCACCTGGCCAACTTCATGATCAACGGCATCACGGGTAATCCGCACGGCAACGAGTTCAAGGCCTGGGCGGCCAAGTGTTCGCAGCGGTTTGGCGACCGCGGCATCGACGTGACGACCAAACATACCTATCAGATCGACTATAAGTACGTCTGGGAGTGCACCGAATGCGGGCTCGAGTACAAGCGCCACTCCAAGAGCATCAACCCGGACCGGCATCGCTGCGGCTCCTGCAAGGCTTTGCTGAAGCAGACGAAGCCTATACCCAGGGCGACAGGCAAGCCGTCCGAGTACCAGCAGTTTTTCAAGGAACAGATGAAGCTTGTCAAGCAGGAACACCCAAAGAGCCAGCAAAAAGAGGTGATGAAAATCATTGGAGAGAGATGGGCGAAGCGGGGTGGGAGCAACGGAGCAACTCCCGATTCAGAAAACCAGTTGGCACCAACTTCGGAAACGAGTATAACCAAGCTTGACTCTTGTCTTGTGGATTTAACCTTGTAATTGGTGACTTCTCAAGGGCTCGCTTCACTGGAGTTGGGAGCGCAGAATCGGACATTGCTTTACAAATCCTAAATCATTCGTCGAAACATGAACAGTCCCGGGCGGGATCAAGTAGATTGTGACCTGAACTCGCTCTCATTTATCATACTAAAGTCCGATCGTCCCCTTCGCGTGCAAACAAATCCCAGCCGCCCCGAACGCCTGTACAAGTGGGACGGACAGTAACCATCAACCCGGTCGTCTGTTCGCAGCATCTCGCGCGGTGTCATCATTTAAAACACTTTCGCAGAGCTTTCAAGGAGGCCGAGCGAATACCCTTGCCTGTCGCCGCCCTTAAACCTCTTGGAACAGCGTCCAATCCTTGACCTTCAAGGTCTCCCAAATGCGAGCAGCGTACTCAACGGCATCACCAATGAGTTTGCCCTGCTTGCCAAGCTCGAGGTCGACGTCGGCCTCATCGTACTCGCCCTTGATATGCGGCACGTTGATGGTAACGAGGATGTCGGTTGACTCCTTCTCGAGGCGGAGCAATGTCAAGATGATGGCCGTGAAGTCGGGAGCCGACGAACCGGATTTTGAACTGGACTGGGCATGGGGGGTCTGGGTCGCGATAAGGGTGTAAGCGGGAACGTCGGGGCTGTAGGTTGCCTTCGGTTAGCTAGCTTCTCACGTCTCACTCGAGCGTCTCGGATATGTGTCCTGACAAGCGTCGGACGAAGTTCGCGACGGGAACCAAAAGGAAACGATGCTGTAGGATTTCACGCACCTGAGCCTTGAGAACGATGTCTCAGTCGTGTTCCACACCTTGACGGTGTCGATATCTTCGCCGACGAGCTCCTCGAGATGGGTCGTCATGGCGCGTCCGTCAATCTCGGGGCTACTCCCTGCTGGGCCGACGCGCTCCGTGATGTCAAAGATGATGCTCGTGAAGCCGTCCGAGTCGATCCAAACCTCCTGGTTGTCGGGGACCTCACGAAGTTTGCTATCCGACGGGAAGCCTGTCTGTCAGCCGAGTGTTTAACTGCGTGGCTGAGCTGGGAGTTTGAAGAGACAGGGAATAGTATGAGAACGAACCTGACGTCTGCGAACTTTTCAGGCAGGTCAGAGACCAGAGCGCCACCGTAGAGGGGAGTGCTCTTGTATCGGGTCATGATCGCGGTTTAGGAACCCGTAGGATCAGATTGTGATGCGGTTGGGAGGCTATCCTTGTCGCGAAGAGCTGAAGGAAGGGATGTCGTGATCAGGTTTTCGGTACTGAATATGGCCCTTTGAGTCTTGTCTAAGAGCCCGAATGAGAGGATCGGACCCGGCGCGTATTGGGTATCACAAAGTTTGCGGCAAAGGACGAAACGTCACACGAGAAAGAGAGAGCTCGGGGCCTGGGGTTTACTACAAGTCTCATTCCAAGGTGGGGGGTGGCTGGAAAAAGGGATCTGGGGCCCGAACGGATAGAGGGGTATGGTATGACGACAATGGTGCTAGGAGTCAGGGCCCACAACTCACAGATGCGCCGCGGCCATGACAGCAAACACTGCGAAACCACATGTTGAGGACGTACGCTATTGACACTCTTGCATTGCGATGTTGGCGATGCGCACCCTAAAACCCGTGCGGAAGCAAAACCCCAATTCGTCTCAGTCGAATGCATATCTAAAAACTCGGAATCAAAAAGGTTCGAATCTGGAAGCTCCAGATGAGAGTGTGCCAAAGATTGATGGAATGGAGTCTGTTGGGCCATCCAACGGTCACATCTGGTAAAAGGCAAGAGGTGAGTTCGATAGGAGGTCCCACTCCGAAATCTACCCGCAGTCTTGCTACTTAAGTACCTGAAAACGGTTTGCCCTCAAATGGTTGGCCGTAGCGCCCCACACAAGCTCCTTCAGCTTCCCTATCCCCGCCCACTGCGTATGGCCTCCGCATTCCGCAACAATCCCTCTCTTACACAATTGATTGAATCCTTTTCATCCTCTCTATCTACCAATTGCGCGTCACTCTAGCCTGTCTTGTTTACCATTCGAAGCCTCGTAACCACACATCGAGACCATGACTTCCAGTTTGGCTTCGTGCATCTTTTGCAAGATCATCAAGGGTTCGTCATATTCTGCCCTCCTCCGTCATTCTAACATCTCCGAACTACCGCAACCGAGTAAAAAGACCACGAACTGACGGCTGTAACAGGTGATATTCCTTGCTTCAAGCTCTTTGAGAGCGATAAGACACTGGCCTTTCTCGATATCAATCCCCTCAGCCGTGGTCATGCTGTAAGTCGCTCCCGTCAGGCCTTGTTTACGGACGCCCTCGCAGCTATTCCATCATTGACCACGACCATCCCCGCAGCTGGTCATTCCCAAGCACCACGGCGCCAAGCTGTTTGATATTCCCGACGAGCACCTCGGCGAAATTCTCGTAGGCCCCTGCAAGGATATCTACCTCAGCCTCCTCCTTTCTTCTAACACGCCTTTAGCCTGTTGTGAAGAAGCTCGTTGCCGCGACTGGCGCCACGGATTACAACATCCTCCAGAATAATGGCCGCATCGCTCATCAAGTCGTTGACCACGTAAGCCTTCGCCCTCTTCACTCGCCCCCTTCACTCGCCCCCTTCACTCGCCCACCGCCTCGTTCACTGACTGACTCCTCACAGGTTCACTTTCACATGGTAGCTTTCCTCCGCGGCAGCTCACGCTCTCATGCTAACGCCTCTCTCAGATCCCAAAGCCCAACGAGACAGAGGGTCTGGGCGTCGGCTGGCCCCAACAGCAGACTGACATGGATAAGCTCAAGGCCCTCTTTGAGGATATCAAATCCAAGATGTAAAAGAACAAATCGTGGCATATCCGACACCCCCACTTCAATCCGGTAGCGGGGACGCCAAATCCCATTATCTAACGGATCATGGCTTTTGTATACCCGGTTCTTTCTCATGACCTGTGTTTATGTCTATGACTGTTGCGGCTGTTTCTAGTCTACATCATCAGCCGAGGTATCGACCTCGGGCGCGCCGTTGGCAGATTGAATCGTGGGGGCTCCCTTGGAATACATATCGATCTTTCCACCCTCCTGGATGACGCCAGTCCGGTCCAGGAAGCACTTGGCGCGGATGTACGGGTCCAGCTTCCAGTAGTCATCTCTCAGCTTGCGGGCAAGCTCCTCGCGCTGGGCCTTAATGGCAGGCTCCTTGTCCGTTCCGGCCCCCTTGATCCATTGCAGGGTCCTCTCTTCGTACTGATGGATGAGCTCTTCTCGGCCAGACACCAGTGCATCTCGTGTTGCGGTGTCCGTCATCTTGTCGTTCTCTCCGGCGACCGGCTCCACATACTTGTAGTCCCAATCCTCCTGGCCGTCGAGCTCCTTGACAATGTGCCCCGGATCAATGAACTCCGACATCTCCTTGACGTTATTGGTAAAGTGAACCTTGGCTGCGACGACCGGGTCGAGCCAGCCCTTGATAATCTTCCAGATTCCTGTCCAGTGTTAGCTGTGATCTCGCCTGCCCTATCGAAGGAGATGCAAACCTTGAAAGACCCAAGGAGCACGGTGAACGAGGACAGCTCCAAGAGATTCAGGGTAGTTGGCCTCGAAGCACTTGATCATGAACTTGACGGGGGTGTAGTCCTGAGCCGATGGTTAGTGTTGTTTTACCAAGCAAGTAGTACCACACTTGGTACCTCCGAAACACATCCGAATTACTTACCATGTTTGCCATGGAGAAGCCGGTCATATCAAAGACAATCGTCTAGAACTTATTAGCATGCGCTAGATCAGGGGCTCGCAGGAACTTCCTACAGCAGTGTCCACGGGAGCAGCCAACACCATCCGTGCTGTCTCAATCAAGAAAACAGTGTACTTCTCGAGGCTCTCCTCGCATTGTTCTCCTTGCCTGTGCATTCGTACTCTGACCTGGCAGATTGGCCGTCCTGCCTTGTCGAGGCCGTGAATGAAGGTCTTGCCTGACCGGGCTTGGGCCAGGAAATCCTCACCGAGTTTCTTTACGTTGGCATCCGAGCTCCTCGAAGCTTCCAAAGCACCAGCCTCGCCAGTCCTCATGATTTCCTCATCAACCTTCATCTCTGTTAATCTCCAGTTCATGGTGGAGATCATCATGACAAAGGCCTTCTCAACATCCCACTTGCGCGCTCTCAGAAAGCGCAGCGCAAGGGCATCCGGGTGGTCATGCTTGACCATGGCCCAAATTGTGGCGCGCAGAGCCTCGGGACTTTGGTTGGCTAAGGCCTCCTGAAACTGTTTAGTCTGGCCATACTTGTCATCGCCATCTTCCTTGATGGTAGTCTGGACAGAAGCCGAAGAGTTTGCCGATCCAGCTTCTTTCTTGTCCTTGCGACTGAAGAGTGAGACGCGCTTCTTCTTGAGCTTCTCGCCCTTTTCGACAGCCGAGGTCTCGCTCGGGTCTATGCTAGCAGATGCGCTGTCTGCGGCAATGGTGTTTGGATCTTCTCCCAAAGACAGGATCAGGTTCCAAAGCTGGCGCAACTTCTCCTCCTGTTCCGGGGTAAGATTTCCCGGTCTTCCAGGGGGTGTTTCCGTTGCCATGGTGGCTGATGAGTGAGTCGTCGATCGAGTCTCGGTACCGGCAATGGCAGCGACGTTGGAGTCAGCGGGCTGTTGATACAGCACGCCGCAGAGACACACGAAGGTGACAGCAAAGGAGTAGATAACAAAATCGATTCGAGATTGAAGCAAGACACGTGGGGCCCTGGAGTTGGAGGGGTCCGGAAACTGTCGTGAAGCAGGTGAGTGGAATCGTCTGAAGTTTGACGTGGAGGGGCAGCTGAATCTCCGGACGCTCGGTCTGATCAAGGATTGCCGTACGGTCTGTGAAGACAAGGATAGTTGGGCAAGACGACTCCTCAAGATGGAACGGGTTGACCTTTGTGGGAGAGCGAAAAGTCGAGGCAAAGCCGAAGTTTGCGATTTCAAACTGACCGGCATCAGTCGACTACGTCAGTTAATGCCTGGGAATTGATTTGGTGGTGCCAGTATGGGGTCCTGGGCAGGTCAGCAGGGTCATCCCAAATTGTAAGACGTTGAAAAAACAGCTGGCAGCGTGTGGAAGGACATACGAGGTGGGCGCAAAGTGACACGCAGGGGTTTAAAGGCCGAGGGAAACTCGCGGATGGATGCACAAGTCTGTAGTCTAGCAAGATGGCTGGTGGTGGCTAAGGAGTGCCAACTTAGAGACGTAAAAGCACAGTTCGAGGTTGGGGAGGAGGACTTGGCTTGAGGGCAACGGGATCGTCGGTTGACACAAAGCACAGTGTGGTATGTGAGTGACTGGCCTTTCCTCAAGGATGACGAAGAGCGCGAGTGGGCGGGCAAGGCAGCGGAGACAGCTTGGGCTTCGGATTATTGGGGAGGACAGCCACAGTGGGTGTGGAATGACAGGCTGCGCTGCAACGGGAGGAGGGAGGCTTGGACGACCAACGACACTGACGACAACCGCACCTTCGCAAGGAACGAGCGCTGTCACAAGTGCCCCGTGGATCACGCTGCAATACAAATCTCCGAGCGATCCGGGAGCGCACCGCGGAATCCAGGAATGAAATCGCGGGCTTGTCGCAGTCCTGTACCGGGTAGGATCCGTGAACAGATAGGAGTTACAGGTTCCTAACAGGGAATGGGGGAAAACAGCTATGTGAATCTGGTCTTGTTGTGGCTTCGAAAGTGTGATGTCGCGAGGATAGGAGTCAGTTGGGGGGAGGGGAATGAGCGGAAGGGATAATGGGTGAGGGAGGAGGGGTAGGGCGTAGCTTTGCTGTGAAAAGCGACTTGCTGTCTTTTCGCCAATGAAAACACCAAAAGGCAACCACTGGGACTGATACCGGAGTTCTGAACCGCCTCACTCGCAGCTTCAAATAGCAGGTGCAGTATCCACGCGACATACTAGTGAACGCAAGAAATCGAAGGGAGACAGGGACCGATCTCCACCTGGGGAACCTGGTTTTGTGACATCCAATTGACCGAACCTCCTACCTTACCAGGGGTTTTTTTTAGTTAATTACACGCGATATTTACAGTGTCCAATCCCCTGTTAGCACGTGCTGAGCGGCAGTGACACATGGGAAGAACAGCTGAAGCCTGAAGGTACGCTTGACCTTTATAGGCCCCAACTAACAGCCTAAGTCATCAGCGAAAAAAACACCCTTTTAACTACAAACTTACTAGTAGTTACTATCTATTATAATACCTTAATAAATACTATAATACCTTATATTTAAGTAAGCTAAGGCTGATAGAAAGTTAAGAATAACCTTTATAGTTAATATAAAAGGTTATATAATATAGTTTAATTAGCTATTAAATAGCTTAAGAATTTCTTTTTTAATAATATACTAAATTACTTATAAAATTAAGATAGTATTTCCTAGAAACCTTTAAATTACTACTTTATATAAAACTTATACCTTTAATTTTAATTAAGTTAGCTTACTTAACTTTAAATAAGACTTTAACTAATTATAACTATAAAATAAACTTAAGGAGTAATATAGGCTTTACTTTACTTTTATTTTTATTATAAAGTTTTAGCTTAGCTTTATTAATAAGTAGAAAACTAAGATTTAAAATATTAAGTATATCTTTAAGTAGATAGCTAATAAGCTAGATAGAGAAGATAATTAGAGGGAGATTTACTACCTTTTTAACTAAATAGTAAATGTATATTAAGATCCTTGATAAGCTATAGAAGTTAGTTACCTTGGCGGAGGCGTGAGACAGGCTGAAGGGGGGGGATATGGAAGGTGGCTTAATTAATGTACGCTAGGCCATAAATCACACTTTATTTCACACGGAGAGCCTGAAGGTACGACGCGTAGTTTGAACCTGAATGCGGGGGCGTCAAGACCCCCTCCAAAAAAAAAAAAAAGGACCGACAGCCGTGCGCTTGCTGGGTTTGTTGATATTGATGCACTGCCATTTGATGCTCCATGTCAGACTACGACTTTCGCGGCAACCTCATCTAGATATCTTCCTATGCAAAGAGCTTCCGAAATTTCTTCGCCGTCCGAGTATTAACGACACAGGCTCGCTTCGCCACCTTCATGAGCACCCCTTTGCGCCGTCACAATGGCCGACCACAACTACAACTACGATCTCGACTACGGCAACAAGCGATCGACCTCACGTACGCGCAACTCACGTCCCACAACACCGATGCGCCCGACGACGCCACTGCGCCCATCGTCGCGCTCCTCTTTTCGTGAATCTGCCCGTGACAGCGTCCATGGCGGCGGCGAGTCTTTCCCCCTAAACACCTTTGAGCCGGCCTTCGCCGAGCTTTCGGACGCCGTCGCCGACCTCGAGGCCAACATGATGCATTTTCAGCTGATGCATGAGAGCTTGGCCCGTTTCAGCGAGTCGTTTGCAAGCTTTCTGTATGGTCTGAACATGAACGCCTTTTGCGTCGACTTTCAGGAGGTATGTCCGGTTTCCTGTCACCCCGACATCAAGCTCATGCTGACTGCCCCCCTCTTCAGGGTCCTGTTGCAGAGTCTTTCCGGCGCGGCAAGCAGCATGAAGAGTCGGACGTAAACGCAGGCATAGGTACATCAACTGGACATTGAATGGTATAATGGAAGCCGAGAAAACTAACGTGGACTTTAACCAGGAATTCCTCGTGCACAAGAGAAGACCGCCCCCGAGAATGACGGCGAAACGACTTTTATGTATCTATGACCATCCCATGAAAATCAGAGGCTCCGGCAGCATCCCTCTAACCGACAATAGGACTACGGATGTTTCTTTCGTCGAAAACCCACCCGCCTCCTCCAAGTCGACACCGAGATATAAGACCCCTACTGCGAGAGGATCACGCATGCCTGCGCCGGCCACCCGCGGTACGACATCGCGGGGCCGCGCAGGAGGCCGTGGAGGTACCGAGACACAAAGAGGCCGGGGTAGCGGACTGGTCAGACCTCGCGGCCGTGGACTTCGGTGAAAACCTTTTTACGAGATCCGGCTGCCATATAGTCTCCCAAGGCAGGCCTTTACCTTCCTTGCCCTCTGGTATTCGGAGGTGCCAGTCCCGTCTACCCTCTCCTCCTGAGCCGACGAGCAGGGGAATGATATCAAGACCGTTCATTATGTCGTTGTGAAAGGGTATCATCTAGTGTCTACTCTCGAGCCACGGTAGACTTGTGGGCCATAGAACAGGACTCAAGTCTCCATCTCAATTTCCTGGTCGAGGGATTTCTCGGGGCCGTCGTTGTTGGCGCCCTTGTTGTCCGTCCGGAGACCGATAGCAGCCTCGGCGTCCTTTTGGGTGTAAGGTTCCTCCTTCAGCTGCTTAACTCTAGGCGGAGGTCAGTCGTTGCCCGATAGAATCACGAAGCCGGGTGCTCCAGGCATTGTTTTTAGTCGACGAACCTGCGCTTGTGAGGCTTGCCTCTGCGGTGGCCGACGAGGCTGACCTCAGTCTCAAACCACTTAGCACATTCGATGCAGTAATGCTGACCCAACCCGGGAAGATCTTCCTTTGCCTTGGTGTTCTTGAATATCTGCAGGTGCCTCGCTGATCGCATGTCGGACTTTATTTGATCAACATCCCTATCCCCGCTGTGTTAGTATGACGGCCGTGAGGTTCGTCAGCCCGCTCTTTCTGCCGGATGCTTACCTTGTCTTCCTCCGCGTCTTGGTCAGGGTCTTCTTGTTTGTGACGCCCATCTTGCCTATCGATCTCAATATTTGTACGTGTGATATGTGGTTGATTCGCTGAGTGTAGGTCGCTTCAATACCGCCGATGGACACAATTAGTGGCAGAATTCCAAATTGCGCCTTGAGATGGCGATGGCGGGGCAGAATTTTGGTGGTGAGCCGTAAAAAAGTTGCTTCACCGCCCAGCTGAAACCTTGGAAATCCGGACCCGCAGGAAAGTTTGAGAGCGATTCTAGGCACAGTCCGACTGACAGTGTAAATTTACGGTGCGATCAAACCGAACACGGTGTTTACGGTTACATGGAGATGGGAAATCACAAGGGGGAGGAGCGCGTGAAGAGTAGACTGACGAAGCGCTTGCTCGGCTAGGAGGTTCCGGATCGCCGTGGAGAATGCTGCGCTGTTGATGGGGGAAATCGCGAATAGTATTACAGAGTATCAAATTCCAGTATCCGTACCTATCCGTGTTTTTCTTCATATTGTGTACCTGTGCGACCTCAAGAGGGACCGCCTTGTAACGTACCTCAGTATCCGTACCTATCCGAGTGAGCCTATGGCCAACTGGAATTTTGCGAGCCGTTGATTACCACGGGGCGACCGTGATCGAGGCACAAGGGACTATGAACAATAGTCGACGTCGTACCGGAAGATGACCGCGGTCGCAACGACTCGGCGCCGAGTCCAGGCCGGCTGGGGGGACCTCTTTTTGTAACAGAGCAATCAGCATCGTGAAGATGATAAGCAAACTAGCTCGGCCATCGGCTCGGAGGAACAGTGATATCTCCTATCATAGGTCCTCGTCTGACCGAGGGCAAAGCCGGAATTGCGAGCCTACGAGCTTGCGACCGAAGGCCATCCGAGGCAATCAGAGCTCCACAACCACGGGGCTAAAAGCGCCAGAACGAACATGGGTGTGTGGTCCGTAGAGGGGGCGGGATGTTCCCATTGAAGACCAGAGAGAGTGGCCTCCACCCCCACCCCCCCGGTCATGCGCCGCAGGCTATGCCAAAACGACGTCTTCAGACCAGAAAATTTTGGTTGATTGTAATTGCCCCAGGTGATTGGACGTTGCCATGGATGGAGCTGCGAGGTCGCAAACGTTAGTGCAAATCCGACGCTTGACCTTTATGGGCCCCAACTGACGGCCTGAGTCATCGGCGAAAAAAACACCCTTTTAACCACAAACTTACCAGCAGTTACTGTCTGCTGTAACACCTTGGTGCAAATCCGACCTCTGCATAATCTCCCGCAACTGTTTCCGACGCCATCCCCTCCTGTGGCAGGCCATTCCTCAGCCTGACTTGGTGAGGCTGTTCTTCGTCGGGTACCTGTACATAGTGCCGATGTACAGGGGCTTATATGTGTATTTGCAGCATACCGAATGACTGCCAGCTGCCTTAACGAAGTCAGTGAATGGCGCGAGTGCAAACGGGAGCAGTCACGGGAGTAAACGTCAATTGGATAGCATTGTCATGCCACTCACTCTCTTGCACCCCATACCGTCATTCTGAGCTCGTTGCGGCACGAAACCCAGTTTTTGGGCTTGCTGGAATAAGGCAGCACTTCATTGATTCACACGTCGCTCAAATCCAGTTGATAGCCAGCATGAGAAGACACATGCCTCACACGAAGCCAGATCCACAGAAAGAGGGCCCTGGATCAACCCACACCCCATCCCATGTGTGAATATTTGTACCACCCGGCCACCGCCTGTCCGGCGTTTTCTTTCTGCGGTATCCAGGACCAGGAACCTCAATTCCCTCCCACCCACGCTATACTACTGTATGCAGCTTCCTCTCCTCTCCACGCAGCCGCACAACTACTTCTGTCCGAGCGACAGTCGTTCAGAGGATTAGTTGTCCACACTGCAGCCTCAAGCCGAATTCACGGTTTCGAGAAAACGTGTATTCCGGTCGCAAAGGCCTCGTATCATGATGCCGCAAGGCCGTTTTGGCCACTGATACCAGAGTCACGTCATTGAAGCCATGGTCGCGGGGAGGCTTGCGGGCTGGTATCCCTGGGGCACATCTGAAGCGTCAGATGCCACCGCGGAAAGGAGAAAAGATCCCCAGGAATTGCTTGTAAGAGCAGTGCTATTTCGACATTACTTGACTAGAAAAAACTCTGCGAGTCTTTGCGAAGACTGTGTTAGCGCTCTTTGCGATGTGCCTTATGGGCCAGAAGTCTAGGCGATGATACGACCGACCATAATCGCATTTCTATGTCCCAGATAGTCTGGGTAGAAACGCAGGACCGCAGCTGGCTGGCTCCATGGATAGTTCCGAAGCCACAGTAGGCCTCTGGGAGATGTTGCTGACGCGAGGCGACTGCCGTACAGAGTATATGCTATACACTCACTCACTACCTACCTGGCCAGGCAGCTGACATTCTGACCATTCCGTGTGCGTTACACCAACCTCCGACCGGCCTGGCCTTACGTACCTTCGTTGTACGGGTTACCTGACTTGGTGCCAGCCACCAGGACTCGATACAGTACCAAGGCAAGGTTGCCTGGGTACTCATTAAAGGCAGGAAACGGAGGAGCGGACTCGCCAGAAGAACACACTGATTGCAGCGACAAAACAAAGTTGCGAGCGAGGCATTGACCACACGATCGACAATTCAATGAAAGCAAACCCAACAGCGGGTCGAAAATGGAACAAGTACAGAGTAGAAGGAGTTTTGTCAGTGCAGAGGATTTCCCTACCCAGATAGGGACGGATAATGCTACAGGAGATCGATACTTGCAAGTTGCACAAAGTTGAGGAAGGTGTGCTCCACTCGAGTCTCCCCGGTGCTGAGTGAAAATAATCCAATCTCGCTGATTCGTCCGTTGGCCCGTTGTCGCCTTCGTCATAGCCGAGGAGCCCACTTCGGCCGACCCTGTCTGCTCTCCACAGTCCACAGCATTTGAGCCGAGCACATACCCGTGGGACGGAGTAAGGTGGGCCCCTCCCCAGGGTCGTCGTAGATGGTGTTTGGTGTGAGGAAAAGTGAGGGCGACGGGGGAAGGTGCGAGCTTTTACTGCCACCCCCATTCGGGTTCGACTACTTCTCGTCTTCGCCGAAACCCCTCTCCACCTCCTTGTTTTCTTCCTCTTAATATTCTTTTCTTCCCCC
Organism: Colletotrichum shisoi; assembly: GCA_006783085.1. Classification (NCBI taxonomy): domain Eukaryota; kingdom Fungi; phylum Ascomycota; class Sordariomycetes; order Glomerellales; family Glomerellaceae; genus Colletotrichum; species Colletotrichum shisoi. The sequence goes on along the minus strand of PUHP01000842.1, from coordinate 3,790 downwards.
TCCATCCTCAGAAAACGAAGTCCCTACCGAAGGCTAGGGCACTTGAAAGATCTGTCTCGAGCTTCATCACAGTTCCGAGAGCTCCCCATTCCATCTAATCGCACAGTATAACTGTTCCTCGCCTTGTCGACACCAACCATGTTGGCCTCACGACAGCTCCTGGGCTCTGTGGCCCGGAGCCGCACTGCTGCCAGTGCCAGTCTGGGACTGCGCAGGATGGCAACAGTCTCTGACTCTCCTCTTGACCGCAAGGTACGATACTCATTCCCATGCCCCCTGAAATCGTAACCGATGAGGTCGCCATCCCTCGGGCGTGGCGGCGACGCCTTGTCGCCATCGTCAACGTGTCCCATTCTCAAGGCTGAAAGGGTCACTGACTCGCCGAAACAGGTCAAGCAGAATATCCACGAGGAGGGCAACTTCATCAACTACAAGAAGATGTCCGAGAACCTGGCTGTCGTGCGGTCGCGTCTCAACCGCCCCCTCGCCTACGCCGAAAAGATTCTTTACTCCCATCTCGACAACCCCCACGAGCAGGAGATTGAGCGTGGTGTGTCGTACCTGAAGCTTCGCCCTGACCGCGTTGCTTGCCAGGATGCCACTGCTCAGATGGCGATTCTTCAGTTTATGTCTGCCGGCATGCCTTCCGTGGCGAACCCCACCACTGTCCACTGTGACCACTTGATTGAGGCTCAGATTGGCGGTGCTAAGGACTTGGAGCGTGCTGTCGGCATCAACAAGGAGGTTTACGACTTCCTCGCCTCTGCTTGTGCTAAATACAACATTGGCTTCTGGAAGCCCGGCTCTGGCATTATCCACCAGATCGTCCTTGAGAACTACGCTTTCCCTGGTGGTCTTCTTATCGGAACGGATTCCCACACCCCCAATGCCGGCGGTCTTGGCATGTGCGCCATCGGTGTGGGTGGTGCTGATGCTGTTGACGTCATGGCCAACCTCCCGTGGGAGCTCAAGGCCCCGAAGGTCATCGGTGTCAAGCTCACTGGCCAGATGTCCGGTTGGGTTACTCCCAAGGGTATGTGAATATCTGCGACGCTCGGTCACGTGAAACATATTACTGACACTCGCTAGACATTATCCTAAAGGTCGCCGGTATCCTGACTGTCAAGGGTGGTACCGGTGCCATCGTCGAATACCACGGCCCTGGTGTTGAGGGTATCTCTGCCACCGGCATGGGTACTATCTGCAACATGGGTGCTGAGATCGGCGCCACCACCTCCTTGTTCCCCTTTAACGACCGCATGCACCAGTACCTCTCCGCCACCAAGCGTAAGGATATTGGAGACTTCGCCCGCACCTACGCCAAAGAGCTCCGCGAAGACGAGGGCGTCGAGTACGATCAGCTCATCGAGATCAACCTGTCGGAGCTCGAGCCCCACATCAACGGCCCCTTCACTCCTGATCTGGCTACCCCCATCTCCAAGTTCAGCGAGGCCGTCAAGGCCAACAACTGGCCCGAGGAGCTCAAGGTCGGTCTCATCGGTTCCTGCACCAACTCCTCTTATGAGGACATGAACCGCTCTGCCTCCATCGCTCGTGACGCTCTTGACCACGGCCTTAAGTCCAAGGCCATCTTCACCATCACTCCCGGTTCCGAGCAAATTCGTGCCACCATCGAGCGTGACGGTCAGCTCCAGACTTTTGAGGAGTATGGTGGAACCGTCCTCGCCAACGCCTGTGGTCCCTGCATCGGTCAGTGGGATCGCCAGGACGTCAAGAAGGGCACCCCCAACTCCATCATCTCTTCCTACAACCGCAACTTCACTGGCCGTAACGATGGCAACCCGGCCACTCACTCGTTCGTCGCCTCGCCCGATCTGGTCGTCGCCATGACAGTTGCCGGCAGCCTGCACTTTAACCCTCTCAAGGACACCCTGAAGGACAAGGACGGCAAGGAGTTCATGCTCAAGCCCCCCAGTGGTGAGGGTCTCCCCAGCCGGGGATACGACCCGGGCCAGAACACCTACCAGGCCCCTCCCGCCGACCGCAGCACCGTCAACGTGCAGGTCTCTCCTTCTTCCGACCGTCTTCAGATTCTGTCTCCCTTCGAAGCTTGGGACGGCAAGGACGTTAAGGACATCCCCATCCTCATCAAGGCCAAGGGCAAGACTACCACTGACCACATCTCTATGGCCGGTCCCTGGTTGAAGTACCGTGGCCACTTGGACAACATCTCCAACAACATGCTCATCGGTGCCATTAACGAGGCCAACGGTGAGGCCAACAAGGTCAAGAACTTCACCACTGGTGAGTGGGACGCAGTCCCCGCCGTTGCCCGTGACTACAAGGCCAAGGGTATCAAGTGGGTCGTTATCGGTGACTGGAACTACGGCGAGGGCTCTTCCCGTGAGCACGCCGCTCTCGAGCCTCGTCACTTGGGTGGTCTTGCTATTATCACCCGCTCGTTCGCCCGCATCCACGAGACCAACCTGAAGAAGCAGGGCATGCTTCCCCTTACCTTCTCCGACCCCGCCGACTACGACAAGATCAAGCCCGAAGACAAGGTCGACATCCTTGCCACCGAGCTTGAGGTCGGTAAGCCCCTGACCATGGTCGTCCACCCCAAGGATGGCGAGGCCTTCGAGGTTAAGCTTTCGCACACCTTCAACGCCCCCCAGATCGAGTGGTTCAAGAACGGCAGCGCTCTCAACACTATGGCCAAGTCCGCTGGCAAGTCATAAACAGGCAAGGGTGTGTTAGCGATACGACTCGGGTTGATACGTGGATGGATGGTGTAGGCGTACTTATCTTTACTAGCATGTTCTGGGGTGTTGGTCGGTTAAACTTCAAGTATACGGCCGTATCACGCCCTTTGTTTTGGTCGGGCAAATACCTCTGGGACCTTGTTTTTTATGTCATGTAGGCCATGATTTCCTAGTCTGTACAAATTTGAAACGTTCAAAAGCAAGACTTATAGTAAGACTCCTGCACTACTTCTCTGATGAATACCCGGACGCTGCTCGAGCATTGAAAACACTAGAAATACAACGTTAGACAACATGCTCAAATTGACCATTCTAAGTGCCGATAAGACGAGTGTTTCGATTGTTTTCAGAGTTGGGTGGGTTTCCTGGTAACGAAGGTCACGTGGAGATAACATGGCTCCAACTGACTCTCTTATCGTCATTTTTGGGGGGAGAACCATGAAGGTCCGAGTGGACCGTCAGCATGCAACAAGCTGGCTACAATTCCCAATTCGCAGAACGTGTACAGCAACTTGTTTGCTGCCAACCCAAGCATTCATAATTACCCGACGCCAACGACAGGACCGATCGACATAAATTCTCCTCACTCCGCGCCGGAGCAGGACAAATAGCAGACTACCCGCGACGAACTCCACGCGCAGCCTCCGACCTCCGTGAGACCCGGAGACGGTGGGCGTGATGGCTCCCAATGTGACATCGTTCAACGCCCTTCGGGCTCGCACCTATCTCTCCCGGCTACCATTGTTTACGAGAATCGTGAACCTAGTCATCATTGCCGCATGGATCGCGGGCGTTCAGTCGGCTTGGGACATCAGGCAATGGGGCGCCTTGATTCCTGATCAGCTGTCATTCACATCTTGTTCGTTTCCTTCTTGCTCTTCCTCGTCTTGCAGCCGCGCATGCTGACCCTTTGGTTACAGCTTACCGAATGAACACATTTCCCTTTATCCATAAAAATGGCATCCACGCGATCATGAATCTCTTGGCCTTGACACCGCTGATGGAGCGCTTCGAGGCGGAATTTGGTACCCTGACCTCAATAGCGCTTTTTATCGGTCGTATGCCCC
>PUHP01000840.1:0-18632 GCA_006783085.1 Colletotrichum shisoi | reverse complement strand
GGGGGGGGGGGGGGGGGGGGGGGGGGGGGGGCGCGCTGTGGCCGAGGGAACAACCGCTTAACGACCATGACGCCTGCATACCGTACCGTACCGTACCGTGCGTACCGTATGATACGTGGGAATCTCGTTCGACTACGGATACCTGCCCCTCTTTGCCAAGGTACTTAAATGGCAGCATGCTTTCTCGGCAGCATTGTGGTCTCCGTTTTAAACGTAACTTATCACATCCCTGAACGGTCTCGCCTAGCGCGACTCCATTTGTCTCTCGATTGGGAACAAGCAATACTCCGTCCTCTGTACAGAATACATAGTACACTACAGGTGTTTTTTTCGCCGATGACTCAGGCCGTCAGTTGGGGCCCATAAAGGTCAAGCGTACACTACAGGTATCTGGGCAGGGGCCGGGGGGGGGGGGGGCGCCCCACTACCCCCTTGGCGACGCATCTCGCCGCAACCTCAGGTGATGAGTCCGCGGCGCGGGACCAGAGTCCGGTGGGATGCACCGTCGACTCTCCCCTTCACGGAAGGCCCACCACACCCGGCACTGCTGTGTGCCAAGGGCAGCGTGAGCCAACTGGCACACAATCGGCATTGTTTTCCTCTTCATCTTTTCTTGCTTTTCTTGAATTTCTTTGGATTTCATGGGTCTGGTATCACTACAAAACGAAGTCCCCCCCCCGTGGGCGCCTGCCAAGAAAAATAAAAGTAAAATTTTTTTTTAAAAAATTGCGGTCCTTCTTTCCGACCCGCGATGGCATGTCGCCGACACCAAGGGGCATATCCCATCGCGGCGCCGTCGCGGGCGGGGAAGGGTAGACACTAAACAATACAAAACGTACCAGAGAAAATAACATTACTCCCCAGACCCGTGTGAGAACTTTGGCCGGAGAAAGAACTGGGAATCGGCCGGCCGGCCCGGAAGCACCAGGAGGGATATATACACAAGAGTGATTAAAAAAAAAAAGGAGAGATACTGGTTGGTTCTGCGTCGTAGCCGCCCTTGCTTATCCCGACTCTCGGCGCGCGCGCGAGAAAGAACAAGTGGGGGGAAAAGATGATAGCAACAAATACTCGACATGGAACTATGAAAAGCAAACATGTATACTGGCTCGCAGTGTACTCCAACGCGAGGCCGCGCTTTCTTCCATCCTTTCTCGCCACTCCTCCCTTCCCCCCACCCCCCATTTCGGTCTTCCTTTTACGACACCCGAGAGCGATGGGGGTTTTGCTTATGCGAGGAGAGCGAAAGAGACGGCCATGACGGAGGCCAGGACCAGCGTCACGCTGCTGCCGAGCGCGCCGGCGCCGCTACCCTCACCAGCCTTCTTAGTACCGTTGAGGCAGATCTCGGTGCCGTCGAGCGCGGCCAGGGGAACGACGGCCTTGGGCTCGCCCTTGGACATGAAGAGGGTTACGTTGCCCGTGCCGTCGGCGGTGCCGGTCACGCACGAGAGGACCTCGACCACCTCGTCGCCGGGGTTGAAGCCGCCGACGCTGAGCTCGTACGTGTCGCCCTTGGAGCTCTTGTTGGTGATGCAGAAGACGACCTGTGCGCCCTCGGGGCCCTTGCGCAGGCACAGGTGCGTGTTCTCGACAAAGAGCTGCTCAGAGGCCGTCGTGGCGAAGTTGTTGTTCAGGCTTTGCAGCTGGTTGCGCGTCTTGAGGAGCGTCGATGTCATCGTGTAGATGGGCGCCGACGTGTCGTACTTGGACTCCCAGAGGGGCTCACGGTTGAAGGGCGTCGAGTTTCCCTTGAAGTGTTGCTCTTGGCCCTGGTAGACTGTTGAGACAAGCTTGTTAGCACTTGTTGATATGTCACCCAAACGGGTGTGGGGTTCGACGTAGGCGGGGGGGAGGGGGGGGGGGAGGGAGGTATGTACTCACCGGTGGGGATACCATCCGTCAACAGAATGTAGGCCATGGCGTTCTTGGCGAGAGCAATATCGTCGTCGTAGACGGCGAAACGCGGCATGTCGTGGTTCTCGACGAAGGATCCGAGGGCGAAGATGTCGGTGCAGCCGTCGCGGGCCTGGCTACGCCAGTCGGCGAGCTCGTTCATGTCGCCGTTGAAGAAGATGCTGTTCAGGGGGTAGTACTCGATGTAGTTGGGCATGCCGGGCAGCAGGTTCAGGGTCTGGTAGCGGCAGAAGTCGGCGGGGGCGCCGGTCAAGACCTCGCCAAAGGCGAAGACTCCCGAGGCGTTGACAAAGGTGGGCAGGAATTCGTCGTTGACGTGCTTGGCGGCGTCGATACGCAGTCCGTCGATCGAGTAGTTGGAGACGAGCTCCTTGACCCACTTGCTCAACTCGTCGACGACGGGCTGGGTCTCAGTGGCCAAGTCGGCGAGGGCAACGCCGTAGGGGAACAGCCAGCAGTCCTGGTAGTCGGTGGTATTGTCCCACTCGGTGACATTGCAGTAGGGGTGGAAGTACTTCTCGTCGTTGAAGGGGTTGAAGTTGGAGTAGTCGAGCTTGGGCGGGACTTCGTCGAGCTTCTGGACCATGTTGTTGACGACGACGTCGACCATGATGTACATGTCACGCTTGTGCATCTCGGTGACGAGGGCCTCAAAGTCGGCCTTGGTGCCGTACTTTTCGTTGAGGGCGTAGTTGTCAAGGGACCAGTAGCCGTGGTAGGCCTCACCGACGGCGGTGTCGTCATCCATGTTCTTGACGATGGGGCTGATCTGGATGGCAGTGAAGCCCATATCTGCAGGACGTCATTGTTAATCATCGCGTCCTCGTCTCACTGCGTCGGTCTGCAAGAGAGCCGGGGTCAGAAGCACGACATGACATGGCATGATGTGCCGGAGGTTGCTGACCTTGGATGTAGTCGAGCTTGTTCATCAGGCCCTTCCAGGTGCCGCCACAGAACAGGTAGATCGTGCAATCGTGGTCGGTAGAGCCGTCGTCGTGAGCGTAACGGTCAATCATGACCTGGTAAATGGATCGCGACTTCCATGCCTCGAGGTCAGCGGCCGTGACCAAGGCCGAGAGGGCCGAAAGGGCAGCCCAGGCGAATGTTGAGGTACGCATGGCTGGTGTGTGAAGTTGACTCTTGGAGTCGATGTAATTAAAACGAGAGACTGCGCCGCGTGAGGGCGATGGCTAAACGATTGGCTTTTTTTTTTTTGTTGTTGTTGTTGTTATTGTTGTTGTTGTTGTTGTAGTTGCGCTCGGGAGTGAGCGTGGTGAAAGGAATGGATAGGGTCGGGCAGGTTGCGGCGCGCACAAACAACGATGTAGGCTTTTGGGATGTAGGATGGACTGTCAAACTCCTCGGGGATGGATCGATGAACGAATGGATGGACGGGGGAACCCTTCAATGAGAATTACAACGAGTGACGGGCGGCTTGAGTGGTGCCGAACTGGGGAGCTGGACGGGAGGACGGACGGACGGACTAGAGTGAGAGTCGGACTGGAAAAAAAGGGGAGGGAAACCCGGGTAGATTAAACGAGTTGACTTGAGATCGACGTGGAGTCGGTTGGCAGCGAAAAGAAGAGGGGCGGCCACCCGCGGCAAGACGAGACTGACACTGTTGATACGAGGGTAGAGATCAACGGAGGAAGAGAGTCAGGGCAGAGAGTGAAAGAGGCCAGGGGGTGGGGGAGGAAGACTTGTCAAAAAGTACTCAGTACTCTGTAGTGGACGATGGAACTCTCTTCTCTGCAGCCAGCGATTAAATTACTACAGTGCAAAAGGTACGGATTCAAGATGCGCCATGGTGCAGAATGGAGCGCTGCTCGGCACTGCGAGTGTGAGGCAATGCAAGGTACGCGAGACAGCGCGGAGAAGGAGGCAAAACCAGACTGCCGTAAGACTGTTCAGTTAGACAGGAGGCGGATGGGCTTGGAAAAGGCTTGGAAAGGCCTTCAAGGGAGACGACGGGTTCCTGGCAACTTTGCCGTACTTGGTCGGCCTGTCAATGCCTCGGATCAGACGGACGACGAGTGAGGCCCACACGAGGAGGGGGGGCCTTAAAGGACCGCGGTCAATAACCATGAACAACAGGTGCCAGGTGATCGACAGGAAATTGAACCCAAGCATATAATATGAGCGGCGACGGAGATCCAACGGTCTATACGGAGGCCAAGCCGGGGTGTGTGTGAAGGTGTGATTGTGCTTGTGCCTAAAAGGGAAAGGTGACGGACGGGGAAGAGGGCTCACGGAGGCGAGTGTCAAGTTGTCAACCGATAGGTTTGCGGCCTCAGGCCTCTCTGTAAGGATACGTAAGGGCATGGAACCGGACAAGTCGGACCGGACAAGTGGGAGAGAGAGAGAGAGAGAGAGAGAGCACCAAAGACGGATTGCGGAAAAGGGGAGGAGATAGGTGAAAGCCAGAAGCCAGGTTAAGGTGCTGATCGAGCAATGCGCAGCTGCAGCATAGGATACATAGTATCTGTACCTAGGTAGGCAGGTAGGATTTAGCTTTTGCGATACGACTGATGTGAGCGAGGAATTTGGAGTGGTGGGAGAGACATTCGCACCAGTAATCAGCGCCACTAGCGAATCCGATTGTTGCGATTGGAACGGGCGCGCACCAATGAGAAAGCGCAGCCAGCAGCGTAGTGCTGCTGCGGGTGTTCTGTAGGCTGTAACCTGTACCTACCTACCTACACTACCTAGGTAGGCAGAATGCAGTCCAGTACTCCGTACAGTGCATGCTGTACCTTATTCGCCCAGCGGCCCCCCCCTCGTTTCCCCTGCCAAGACGCGCCGGCGCGAAGTTGGAAGGGCCTTGGAACCTTTTTCTCTCCTTCTTCTTGTCCCACATAGGGGATTACGCTTATCCCGATGCGGCGTAGTAGCTCGACGCGGCACACCTGGGACTCAGGGATCCGTGGAAAAGCTGAGGAGGCAGTGAGAGTCAAACTGTCAGACCCGTCAAAACCGTCAACCCCGTCAACCCCGTCAATGGCGCGTCTAGTGTCGTGTCGTGTTGTGTTGTGTCGTGTCGTCGACGGTTGGCGGGTGGGCGGTGGCACGGCGGCGGGAGGAAGGAAGGCGGCGACGGTGTTGGTGTTGGCGCCGACAGACAAGCTGGGAAGTGCCCGCTTGGGCGCAGTGCTTAACGGCGGGCCTAGTGGCGCGTCTGGTGTGCTTGGTGTGCTTGATGAATTGAGGCGGCTGCTTGATGCAATTGGCGGGGTTGCTTAGTATTTGCTTGTCTGCGCCGCAGGTCGAGGGCTGATAACTACATATACAGATTAGAGTACAGAGTACGGATACTCTGTATCCGAACGGACACAGACAGCTAGTAATCTCAAAAAAGCATATCAAGGCAAGAACAAGGGCTGCCGCCAGTAGTCACCCCTGTAGGGTGCACCTGTTGCACCAGTCATCAATAAGGCAGGTAGGGTTAGGAGATACCCAAGTGCCCTGCAATGCTCTGTACGTGTGTCCAGACGACGATAACAGCCCTTAGTAAGAAACCATCCGCACCGTTGTCGCTCGCTGCTCACACTTTCATCGCCTGGCTTGGTCACACAACCTCCGCTGGTTCAGTTCCGCAATACCGCCCAACCGGGCCACCATACGGGTACTCAACCTCTATAAACACATCGCCAAACCAGCGCGTCCTAGTCCGACGGGCGGCGACGAGTGATAGTCTTCCCTATATCGACTTTCCCCCGCCTCCTGGAAACCGAGAATTGCCCGAGTAGCGGTAGCCTGGGCAGCTCCGGACACGAACAACCAATGGTCACGATGAGACACGGCACTGACAGTGCGGCGGACGTCTGACGAAGAGACACCAGAAAGAAAAGGAAAAAGGAGAGAAAAGGGATAAAGGAAGCTCATAGGGCCTTGGTGAGCCACTCCTTGGCGGGTCTGCTGATTTGGACTCTACTGTCCCTGTTCCTCGCATCGGCACCAAAGATATCCGTACTCTCCTCCTCAGCATACTTAGTATGCCTCCTGGAGTGGTTTTTCCTCCTTTCTGCCCTGTTTCAGCGCGCCCAGAGCAGTGCCCAGAGCCCAGAGCCGCCAGCCAAGGGGAGCCAGTGCCGAACAGGGCGATGAGTGGCCATAAATACCTGCGTCCGGCCTCTGACTCGTCAGTTCGACCGCTTCTGTTCCCTTTTTACTCTACTCTAGGCCTGCTTTCTTGTTGGTGTGCACGACACTCACACAGGGCCGATTGTCGACGACTGCGACAGATACTGCACCGTGAAGGGGGGAGGAGGTGGACAGGGATCTCTATTATAGCCCCGCACGACGCCCAGGTGCAACTCCGGCCCAAGGTGGCTCGACCAGAAGCCCCAGTCGATGTGTCGATGTCGTCCCATTATAGGATACTTCCTCGTGCCCAAGTGGTCACTTCTAGTGGGGGCATATCCGGACTAGCACCGGCAAGGTGGAACGACATGGGCTGCAGCCCCTGTTGGTACCACAATAGTTACGTACCGTGGTGGAGAGGGGCCCTGCCGGCAAGAGGCAAAATAAAATAGCCTTGCGGGAGTGGGAAAAAACGGTTGAGTGCGTGCCGCTCGCCTGTGGCTGACGCGGTCGGAACGGCGGCAAAAGATTGGCCGCGCTTTCTAGGGACGTGTCCAATCGTTCCTATCGTTATCCACTGTGGCTTGGAAGTCTTCTTCGTCTCTCTTGCTCTCTCTCACTTTCTTTCTCTCTCTCTCTCTCTCTCTCTCTCTCTCTCTCTCTCTCTCTCTATCTCTGTCTCCCGGCTGTTCGCAACGACACACCATCCTCACATTCTCCCTGCTTTGACAGCGTACGCCAACCCCGAATTTCTTTTTCCACCCTTCTGTCTGAAAATCCTTCCACCCTGCTGGATTTGTCTTCTCCTGCTTTAGCTTCGCGGCATGGCGACGTCACTGTCACAATCGTACACGTTTCTGTCTTGGCCCAGTCCACTCATGCCGGGATCAACTCGATGTGCCACTCGTCTTTTCACCCTGCAACCCAAATCCACGGACGGCGGTCATGAGTTGTGATGAACTCGTCCGAATGCTGTCTGTCCGTCCCGTTGAATTGCACTCACCGCGCCGGGCGGGCTCTGGCTCCTCAGCCTCAGTTGTCCCGACTGGGAAATCACTGCTTCTGCACAATCTCGGAGAGCATGGATCATCCGTTCTGATAGCCCAGCACTTCGTCTTCAACGCCTCGTATTCTTCTAGGGGGGAGGGGGGGGGAGCCACACAAAGTAAAACTGACTCGATGCAACAGAGCACGTCCACTGGCCAGGGGCCGACTGACGGCGGATGCCTCGACCGACAGACGGAGCCTGCCCGAATCGACCAACAGGAAGCACCACTGAGTGCCAGCCTATCCTTGGCCCTTGGACATGAACCCCTGCCACCTCTGACTTCGGGACCACCGTATTGGACAGTCTCTATTGTGGGAATCATCCAAAAGGGTAATCCAAGACGGGGCTCTTCAATCTCCTATCGCCCTCATGGTTCGCTGCCATCCAGGCATCTGCCTGCACCCTATGCATATCCATATTCCAAACTTCGTATATCCAGAATTAGCCCCGACCACCCCCAGAGCCACCCCATTGTCGTGTACACCGTAGTCTGCGGCCTATACCCACCACAGAGAGGGGCTGGACGAACAAGAGGAGTATCCGCACGGGTACGGATACCTCTTTCTCTCTCTTTCTCTCTGCCTCCCTCTGTCGCTCAGTTCTCCCTCTCTCTCTCTCACTGAGTTCCGGAGACTCACTCGCACAATGAGAACATGGGGGGAGCGTGGAGCTTGAAGAGCTAGCGATTCGGCTGGCCCGTTCCTGCGCAAGGGGGCCCCCATCAACACCACGGAATCAGCGCCCTGCGGCCTGCATCCCACTCTGCCGCCCCCGCCCGTCCGTCCTCCCCTTCTCCCAAAACCGCAGACGACGGCGAAACTGGAGCCTTGAGAGGCGAGGCGGACGGACAGATCCTTCGTGGAAGTCACTTTTCCATGGCCCCCAGCCACTCTGGAGCCTGCTGTGCATATGCCTGCTCATGCGCCTGTGTGTACAGAGTACCTCTCTGTGCCTCTCTCTCTCTCTCTCTCTCTCTCTCTGTGTGTGTGTGTGTGTGTGTATGTTCCAGTGATCGATCCCCCTTTCCGCCGCACTTCAGTCTGGGCACATTGCGACTGAGTTGACCCAAGCTTCCACGAGATTACCCCCTTTTCTTTTCCATCGGTACCAGCGTGTTGTTTGACGGCCGAGTTTTCTTCCCATCCGTCCCGCGCCTTGCCTTGCTTGTCTCATCCCGTCATTCGTTCTTGCTTGCTTGCTGGTCTGCTTCGCGGCCTATCTCTCCTCCACCCCAACCCGCCATCACCACCACACTCATTCGAGCTTCACTTCGTCACTCATTCCTGTTTTATTTTTTGTTGTACAATTTTGCTCACTCGCCCCTCCCGGCGAGTAAGAGTAACAATGTCTAATTCAGTATTGGCCTGGGCACTTACACTCCTTACCGCCTCATCAACACTAGTTTCCGGCCTCAAGTTCACCGCGACCGAAATCGACTACAACCTAAACCAGAACCGGCTGGCGAAGAATCCCTTCGAGTATTCCGGAAAGCGAGGAGACAACCACACCTTTGCAAAATCACCAGACAATTGGCGATTCCCCTTCTACACATTATTCATCGACCGTTTCGTCAACGGCGACCCCGACAACGACAATATCAATGGCACGGTTTTCGAACATGACATCCTGAGTAACCAGCTCCGTCATGGCGGTGACATAGCTGGTCTCGTCGATACTCTCGACTACATCCAGGGCATGGGCATCAAGGGGCTCTACATTGCCGGATCCCCCTTCATCAACGACCCTTGGAAGGCGGATTCCTACTCTGTGCGAGAACATCCCCATCCCCCCCCCCCCCCCTTTTTTTTTAACGACGTGCGGGCTGGAGACGTAAATGCTGACAGGGACCCTCCTTCTAGCCCCTCGATCTCACCCTTCTCGACAAGCACTATGGTAACATCACGGCATGGCAAGAGGCCATCGACGAGATCCATAGGAGGGGCATGTATGTGGTTCTGGACCAGACCATGGCAACGTGAGTATCCAGTAGCCCGCTGCAGCATTGCCGTCACTCACTGTTTCTTGTAGCATGGGTGACTTGATCGGTTTCGAAGGATACCTCAACGAATCGACACCGTTTCGGACCGACGAGCACAAGGTTCTATGGAAGACGTCTCGGCAATACTTCGACTTCAACATTGGCAACGAGTACAACGAAAGCTGCGAGTACCCGGCTTTCTGGTTCGAAGACGGCAAACCCGTTGGCCAAGACGTTGAGGCACAGCTAAAGGGCTGCTATAACAGCGATTTCGACCAGTACGGTGACATTGAGGCTTTCGGTGTGTTCCCCGACTGGCAGCGTCAATTGGCAAAGTTCGCTTCCGTGCAGGACCGTCTCCGTGAATGGGTTCCCTCGGTCCGTCAACGTCTCGAGCTGTACTCGTGCATGACGATTCAAATGCTCGACATCGATGGATACCGTATCGACAAGGCCGTCCAGGTCACCGTTGACGCGCAGGCCGAGTGGAGTACCGCCATGCGAAAGTGCGCAAAGGATCTCGGCAAGGAAAACTTCATGGTCGTCGGCGAAATCACCAGTGGCAACACGCTGGGATCCATCTATCTCGGACGTGGCCGAACCCCGGAAATGGCTTCCGCCTTGGAACTCGCCGACGCCGTTGTCTTGGAGTCAACCAGCGCTTCCACGTCGGGTAGCTTCATCCGCGAGCACGGTAAGAGCGCCCTTGATGCCGGTGCCTTTCACTACTCCATTTACCGTTTCATGACCCGTTTCCTCGGCATGAGCGGTAACCTCGAGGCTGGATACGATCTCCCGACGGACTGGGTTCAGACCTGGAACCAGATGATCCTGACCAACGACTTCTACAATGCGAACACGGGCGAGTTTGACCCTCGCCATTTGTACGGCGTCACCAACCAGGACGTTTTCCGATGGCCTGCCATCGAGCTCGGAACGGAGCGTATGCTTCTCGCCTACTTCATCACGACGATGCTCCTTCCCGGCGCCCCTCTGGTTTACTATGGCGAAGAGCAGAACTTTTACGTATTGGACAACACCGCCGAGAACTACGTCTTTGGTCGTCAAGCTTTTTCCCCTGCCCAGGCATGGAAGATGCACGGGTGCTATGCCGGCGACAATTCGGTGTATGTCGGCTGGCCAATCTCCAAGGGCAGGAAGGGTTGCGAGGATGAAAGGGTGGCCTACGACCACCGTGATCCTTCGGCGTCTGTTCGCAACTGGATGAAGCGTCTGTTCGCTTTCCGCGAAGAATATCCCGTCCTTGAGAGCGGCTGGCTTCTCGAGCAGCTGTCCAACAAGACGCATGGCGTCCAGTACAACGGCAGTGGCGTCGCTACCGAGACGGGCATCTGGAGTGTGGCGCGTGGCTACTTGAGCAACCAGAACAAGACGGGTGAGCCGGTCTGGCTGGTGTACCACAACAGCCCGAACGAGACGACGTACGAATTCGACTGCAGCAAAGAGGCAGAAGCTTTCCTCTCGCCTTTTGATGGAAACACCAAGGTCAGGAACCTATTCAGCACCGACGCCGCCATCACTCTCGAGACCTCGACCAAGGACAACGGATTCAAGGGTGCCGGCCACAAGGCCGGCTGCATCAGCAGCATTACCATGTCGCCCTTTGAATTCCGAGCCTACGTCCCTGACAACGAATGGTTGGAGATTGCGCCTTCCATCACCGGTTTCGAGCCGGGCCACGATGCTCCCATCGACTCGACCGACGCCAACGGCAGGATCCCCATCGCCTTCAAATTTTCGACCGAGATGGACTGCAACACCGTGACGAGGTCCATTTCAGCCTACGTCACCGTCGACGGAAACACCAGGAGCAACGTTACCTTTGACACTCCCGCCTGCGGTCCCATGGACCCCATTGAAAAGGAGTCGTGGACTGGTGCTATCGCCTCTGTGTGGAAGTGGTCCGCCACCCTACAGAACGTGCCTGATGGTATTGTCAAGATCACGGCCAACAACACGGCTGCGCCCAACGGAAACTCGACAAACGCCGCGGACCATTTCCTCGTCCGCTTCGGCAAGCCATACAACCCCGTTACCTTCCCCGCCACCGCCAACTACTCACGCTCGCTGATGGAACAGAGCGGCAGCGAGTACTTCATCAACCACGCCGCCCCGGGCGCCACCAAGTGGCGCTACAGCACCAACTGGGGCTCGAGCTGGAGCAACTGGATGACGTACACGGGCGCCAGGCAGCGTATGATCCCCCAGGCTTGGGAGGGAACCGACCTCCAGAAATGGGAGGGCCAGCATCTCATGGTTCAGTATTTCAGCAAGCCCCTCGGTTCGTCTTCCTTCATCCAGCACTCAGACAGCAGCGACGTCCCCTTCTCCCGCCGCTGGCCTCACATCTTCTTCCACGGACCGTTTAACAAGTGGGGGTACGATGCCGGTCTGCCCAACCTGATGACCCAGGTCGGGAACAACCAGTGGGAGTTGCACTTCATGTATGAATGGCCTGCCCAGATCCAACTCAACGTCTGGGGTATTAACCCGGACAACCAACCGGATGCTTCCTTCATCTACGGCGACCCCAACGGCGACGGTGTCCTTGACCGTCTTCCCCCGAGCAGTTTGTCCGACAACATCGTCAATCTGACGTCGCCGCCCCCGATGCCCGCGCTCTCGTACAAGATGGTCCTCAA
The DNA here is from genome assembly GCA_006783085.1 of Colletotrichum shisoi. Lineage (NCBI taxonomy): Eukaryota > Fungi > Ascomycota > Sordariomycetes > Glomerellales > Glomerellaceae > Colletotrichum > Colletotrichum shisoi. Next base: position 6,946 of record PUHP01000840.1, on the reverse strand, counting down.
CGACGCCAACTGGAACTACGTCGCCGTTCCCCAGGGCAACATGTGGATTCAGATCATCATCTTCGTCCTCCTCGGCCTCATGCCCATCATCCTCGCAGGACTGGCCGGCTGGATCTACATGAAGGGATTTTACCAGGTCAAGATTAACAAGTCGGGATTCTCCAAGAAGGGTTGGTTACCACTCAAGCTCGGGAATGAGTCCAACATTAACTTCGGCGAAAAAGGCAAAAGTCTCGAGATGTCCCAAATTCCTCCGTCCCCCCTCGTGACGCCGGCTGCCGCGGCAGCCACCGGTGGCGTCCCCCGAAGGAAGGTCCTCATTGCCACCATGGAGTACAACATCGACGACTGGAAGATCAGCATCAAGATCGGTGGTCTCGGTGTCATGGCCAAGCTCATGAGTCAGGCGCTCACTCACGTCGATCTCATCTGGGTCGTCCCCTGCGTCGGCGACGTCGACTACCCCATGGAGAACGAGGCCGATCCGATGTTTGTCGAGGTCATGGGCGACTCCTTCGAGGTCAAGGTCTACTACCACGTCTACAAGAACATTACGTACGTCCTGCTTGATGCTCCCATCTTCCGCCAACAAACCAAGGCCGATCCCTACATCGCTCGTATGGACGATCTCGAGAGTGCCATCCTGTACTGCGCCTGGAACAGCTGTATCGCCGAGTCGATCCGCCGCTTCAGCGCCGACATCTACCACATTAACGATTACCACGGTGCTGCCGCCCCGCTCTACCTCTTGCCGCAAACCATCCCCGTCTGCTTGTCTCTGCACAACGCCGAGTTCCAGGGTATGTGGCCCATGAGGACCGAAGAAGAACGGAAGGAAGTCTACAGCGTCTTCAACCTCCCGGCCAAGGTCGTCAAGGACTACGTCCAGTACGGTTCGGCTTTCAACCTCTTGCACGCCGCCGCCAGCTACCTCCGTATTCACCAGCGCGGCTTCGGTGCTGTCGGTGTGTCCAAGAAGTACGGTGACCGTTCCCTGGCTCGCTACCCCATTTTCTGGAGTTTGAAAAACATTGGTCAGCTGCCTAACCCCGATCCCTCCGACACTGGCGAATGGAACCCCGAGGAGGACATCGCCAACCACCAGGACGACATCAAGATCGACGAGACCTTTGAGGCCAACCGAGCCACTCTCCGAAGACAAGCCCAGGAGTGGGCTGGTCTGGAGGTCAACCCCAACGCCGACCTGTTCGTCTTCGTCGGCAGGTGGAGTTTGCAAAAGGGTGTCGACCTGATTGCCGACCTGTTCCCCAGCGTCCTTGAGAAGTACCCCTCCGTCCAGCTCATCTGCGTCGGTCCCGTCATCGATCTGTACGGCAAGTTTGCGGCCCTGAAGCTCAACAAGCTCATGGAGAAGTACCCCGGCCGAGTCTTCAGCAAGCCCGAGTTCACGCAGCTGCCTCCCTACATCTTTAGCGGTGCCGAATTCGCCCTCATTCCTTCCCGTGACGAACCGTTCGGTCTGGTCGCCGTCGAGTTCGGTCGTAAGGGTGCCCTGGGTGTCGGTGCCCGTGTCGGTGGTCTCGGTCAGATGCCCGGTTTCTGGTACACGGTCGAGTCGATGAGTCCCGCCCATTTGCTGCAGCAGTTCAAGCAGGCCATTGCGTCCGCCCTTAGCTGCAAGCCCAGAAAACGAGCCCTCATGCGCGCCTGGAGCGCCAAGCAGCGTTTCCCCGTCGCGCAGTGGATCAGGCAACTCGACACGCTCTACAACGACTCGATCAAGGTCCACCACAAGGAGGCTGCCAAGCAGAAGAAGGCCGGCGGCATCCGCAACCTGACGGACTCGTCTCTGAGATCAAGCGTCGCCATCAGCGAGTACGGTGCGGAACTTACGCCCACCGGCTCTAGGGCGCCGTCACCGCTCCCGCCTCCGAGCCGCATCGCCAGCCCCGCGGGCCGCATCAACTCACCCGACCTCGGCACGCCCAACATGCCGTGGTCTACCATCCCTTCTTCCCGCCGCAGCTCCTTCTCGAGCTCCATCGGTGGTGGCCGTGACAGCATGCTTGCACCCCGCGATTTCTCCAACGGTCGTGAGAGCATGGTGAGCGTGGACAGCTTCGCCATCCGCGCCCAGAACGACATTTCGTCGCCCCAGACGCCCGGCTTCGACGGTCTCGGCCTGCCTCAACCGAGCTTCTACAAGCAGCAGCGCAACAGCTCCCAGCTGTCTCTGCCCGATGTCGTCGGTGACCGCCACGACCTCAAGCTGCAAAACGTCGACCAGAACTTCACTGATAAGAACGGCGAGTTCTACGCCGAGTTCGAAGAGATGCTCAACAACTTGACGGCCAAGAACTCGGGCAACGATCTCTGCATCGAGAACTTCCTCAAGAAGAGCGAGAAGAAGTGGTTCGCGAGGTATCGTGACGCCAAGTTGGGTCGCCGAGACCACAGTCGGTCAAGAAGTCCCGCGCCTAGCCGTCCGGGCTCGAGCAAGGGTCCCGGGGCCAAGTTCGACGGAGAGCGTGGTCGTAGCCGCACGCCGAGCGGTCTCACCGGGGCCTCTCGTTATGACGACAGCCCCGTCGATGACGAGTTCCTCTTGGGTGACAACTACAACGCGCCCACTGGTCTCAAGAAGTAAGTAGTAGCCTCTCTACCCCTGGATAAGTGGCCTAAACTCTCCCCATCTCTAACCTCCCATCTCTAACCTTTTTTGCTTTCGTAGGATTCTGTCGATTCGTATCGGCGACTGGCCCGTTTACGCCTTCTTCCTCGCCTTCAGTCAAGTCATCTCCATCAACTCGTACCAGATCGTCCTCCTCACGGGCGAGACCAACCAGACGCCCCTCAAGCTCTACATCGTCGCGTCGACGTACCTCGTCACATCGGCCCTCTGGTGGATCATGGTCCGCTTTACCAAGTCGGTCTACGCCCTGTCGCTTCCATGGGTCTTCTTCGGCCTGGCCTTCCTCCTTCTGGGTCTTTCGCCTTACCTCACCCCCTGGCAGAGCCGTGCTGCCATGCAGGACGCCGCCACGGCCATCTACGCGGCCGGCGCCAGTGCGGGTGCTCTGTCTTTCGCGCTCAACTTCGGAGACGAGGGCGGTGCCCCGACGAAGCAATGGATCACCCGCGCTCTCGCCGTTGCCGGTGTCGCCCAGGTGTACTCCCTGATGCTTTGGTACTGGGGGTCTCTCACGCACACGCCAGAGACGTCGCCGATGGCCTTCCTCGACGGCACTACTATCCCCAAGGCTCTGGTCGTCTGCGTTCCCGTCGCCATCATGCTCTGGGCCATCGGTCTCATCCTCTTCTTCGGCCTTCCCGACTACTACCGCCAGGCACCGGACAACATCCCGGGCTTCTACATCTCCCTGGTCCGCCGCAAGCTCGTCCCCGTCTTCTTCATCATGATCATCATCCAGAACTACTGGCTGTCGGCCCCTTACGGTCGCAACTGGCAGTTCCTCTTCGCGTCGCAGTTCATCCCCGGGTGGGGCGTCGTCCTACTCGCCCTCGGCTTCTTCGTCGTCCTCTGGGCCATCATCCTCTACGTCTTCTCCTTCTTCTCCGAGAGCCACACCTGGCTCCTGCCAATCTTCGCCATCGGCCTGTGTGCTCCCCGCTGGGCGCAGATGCTCTGGGGCACGAGCAGTATGGGCATGTATCTCCCCTGGGCCGGCGGACCCGTCGCCTCAGCCATCCTGTCTCGCTGCCTCTGGCTGTGGCTCGGCCTCCTGGACAACATCCAGGGTGTCGGGCTGGGCATGATGCTGCTGGCGACGCTGACGCGCCAGCACGTGTTGGCCGTCCTCATCGGGGCGCAAATCGTGGGCAGCGCCTTTACGATGCTCGCCCGCGCGACGAGCCCCAACGCTCTGTCTGCCAACACGACGTTCCCCGATTTCTCGCAGGGCCTGATGCCGGGCGTATCAAGTTACTGGTTCTGGATCTGTCTGGGGTTCCAGCTGGTGATCCCCATCCTGTTCTTCAAGTTCTTCCGAAAGGAACAGGTGTCCAAGCCGTAGAACATGAGGGACAAACGGATCATGCAAACATATGCGATGCGAAACAACAACAAAAATACCCCGGGGTAGCGACCACAGCGCCGCGCCTCTTTGTCATGTTTGGTCTTGGGGATTTTTGTCAGGGGAGAGAAGAGGCGGCGCCGGTTCACTTCCCTCGAATTATGGAGCATTTGGTTGGTTGTATAATGATGTATAACTTTCCTCCCATTTAACATACACATAGCTCTCCCTCTCTGTCTCTCTCCCCCCCCCCCCTCTCTCTCTCTGGAGAGAGAGAGAGAGGGGGGGGGGAAAGGTGAAGGGGAAGGCAAGGGCACAGATGGCGATGGGGAAAAAGGGACACTCGAATGTCTCTTTTTTTTGGGTCGCAATGTTTCTTCTTTTTGGCTTGATTTTTTTTTTTTTACTTTTTACCTGCTCACAAAACAAAAATCGTCTCTCCTTGAGAGACAAACAGTGGTGGGAGGCGGATATATTCATCTTTGACGGCAAATACACACATAACACACAACATCAACGTCATCAGCAACTACGCTCACGGAAACCCCGACCAATTAGATCTTAGACTCACGCCATGTCCTCGCTCGTTTTTTCTCACAATCATGAATAATACATTTCGTAATCAACTTCTGCCGTTCCCCGTCGAAATGAGTGACTTGCGGGCTTTATAATCTCGGGTCCCGTCCGCACGAGTATCGTTGCGTATGTCTGTCTGTCTGCCTCTTCGCTCAACTCGTCTCTTACTTCGGTCCGCGGAGAGAGAGAGAGAGAGATAGTACTACTTTTCGTGGTCGGGAACAAGCATGAAAATTGAACAGCAGCAGGCGGACACACTGCCCGGTCGGTACACGGGGCGTACCGAGATATCCATTGACATTTCTGCACCTATTATGGCGCCACGTTTCCGGCGGGAGACTGAGGGTGCGCAAAGCGCGGTTCTCGTAATAATCCACGAGGGAGGGCAACGCTCCTCCCACCGGGACCCCGAAGCCGGCGGGTGGTTTTTTTTTTTTTTTTTGCGAGCCGGCCCCGTGAAGCTTACCGTCGTGTGAAAACAGGTGGGCGAATCGCCGCCCTGAAAGCCGTTTGGCAAACCCCAAAGGCGTCGGACACCCGGGAGATCTGCGAGACGCCCGTGATCGAGGTCCCGCCGCTTACCGGAGGCGGCAACTCCACGGCTGCTCTCCGTCGTCACCGAAGGCCGCGAAGAGGAAGTTCCTCGTCCGATCCATCCATCCATCCATCCAAGCCTCTAGCATCCGTATAATTTAACTCCTTTTTTTTCTTTTCTTCTTTTCTTTTTCTTTTCCCTGCTTCTCTGCAGCAACTTGCGTGCCGTGTCTGATTGTCCAAGTAAGATCACTCCACCGCCACCAACTCGTCCCCAGCCGATTCTGGTTGCTGCTGCTGCTGCTGCTGCTGCTGCTGCTGCCGCCGCCGCCGCTGTTGTTGCTGCTTCTTCGTCTCCTCCCTGTCGTCCTTGTGCTCCTCCCGGCCAAAGATGCCCTTCTCGTCGAAGAAGTTGACGTCCTGCTCGAGCGCCAGCCCCGCCAGCCTCTCGGCCTCCCGGTTCGCCGTGCGGGCCACCCGCCAGAACTCGACCGCGACGCCGAGCTGGCCCAGCGACATCATCGTGAGCATCAGGTTGTCCCACAGGTCCTCGTTCTTGACCTTTTCGCCCCGCGCGCTCCTCCACCCGTTGGCCAGCCACTTCTTCATGTGGGGCGCCTCGCCGCGGGGCCCGCCGGCGACGCCCTCGACGAGGTACGCCGAGTCGCTCTTGACGACGACGTGGTGCAGCTTGAAAGGGTTCGCCGCGGCGGCCCTGCGGTGCGCCGGCGACGACAGGATCCCCTGCTTCGCGATGCGCGCGGCCTCCATCAGCCCCGCGATGGCGGCGTACAGGTCGGCGCGCTGCTGCGTGTGCTGGGGGCGGCCGCGCGGGTCGCTGCCGTCCGCGTCGAGCATGACGTGGCCGCGGTCGGCGGCGTCGGGGACGCGACAGGCGCGGTTGGCGATGTTGCCGACGCCGACGTGGACGCCGACGGCGGACCTCGTCGGCGGCTGGTCGGGGCTGTTCTGCGGCGGGCAGTTGCCGTGGACGGCGACGACGAGGGAGTCGGTGTGGCACGGGGGCCCCTTCGGGCCCCCCGCCGCGGCGGTCGCGGGGGCGGCGTGGCAGCGGACGTGGACGAGGTTGGAGGGGCCCGAGCTGCCGGGGATCTCGAGGTTCTTCGGGTCGTCGCCGTAGATGTGGACGTGGTCGGTCGGGAAGCGGCGGACGACGTAGCCGTCCGAGTTGGGCTCGACGAGCTGGCCGACGCGGTGGTGGACGTGCGGGTCGTGCTTCCTATGCTGTGCGCTGCTCATCTTGGCGGGGAAGGGAGGGAAGGGGGGGGGGGAAGAGGCCACTTGGGCGAGGTTTGGGTGTGTGAATCTGATTCTCGTGAAATGTGTGTGAGAGCAGGTTGTGAAGGAAGATGCAGGCGAATGAGAATGATTGGGTGGGAGTGAGTGAGAATGGCGGCGATGAGGTTTTGATGAGTGAGATGGAGATAGAGATGGCCGCCGTTGAGATGATTGCAAGGGATAAAAAATAAAAGTCAAGGCGCCCCCCCCCCCGGATTTTCACTGGCCCCGAGTGTGTTCCTTTCTTTCTCCAGTCGTCCTCGCAGGGGTTCCCGTTGGATAATATGTATATATATCCATTTGGAAACTCGCAGAAAGGTCAGTGAAGGTGTCTGCGTAGGTATGCAGAGGAGGACGGACCGTCGGCAACTTCTGTGAGAGACCAGCCGTCAGACGTTCGGCCTGTTTGAGAATGCTTGGTATGTGTGTGTGTGTGTGTGTGTGTGTGTGCGTGTGTGGACAATCGGCGCCGGAGATGATGGTGTGTGGCCGGAGTCGGGGATTGGGAAAAGTGAATATCATCGCCCCCCCCCCAAGCCAAT
>PUHP01000838.1:0-14427 GCA_006783085.1 Colletotrichum shisoi | reverse complement strand
AACAACAAAAACAAACCACTGAACTACAGCAACACCAAACAAGCTCAAACCTTTGTAGGGCCTTTGTTCGGGGGGGGGGCGCTTGGTGGTAATGCCAACATACCCAAAGACAAGTAAAGAAAAACTCCAAGCAACCGTTGCCCAACGGGCTTTGAAAGCCGTTTGTTGCGCTTACAACATGCAGATTCCTACTCCCTGCCACCACAGCCCCTTCTTGGTGGTGGCATCAGCTCCTTTCCTGCCCTTCCCACTCCCTTTTCACCCTGCCACCACCGCCCTCGAAGCTCAAGTCAACACTCCACAGCGAGTCCCACACGATGCTCCTCTTCGTCGGGCTTTCGACGCTGACCTCGCTCCTCTGACGCTGCAGCCTCGTGGGCGATCGAGCATTCTGACCGGAATCAGTTAAGGGGTTCGTTCGCCCAAGGAGGAGGATCACAGCAATGGAGAGGAGGGATTCAGGGGCCGATGAGGGAATCGATCGTGCTTCGTACCTCGGGCGAGGTGGGCCTCTCGTCACCCGCCTGCGCGGGATGGCCCTCTTCCGCAAGCGGGCTCGAGGCCTGCCCAGCCTGCCCCGAATTCTCGTGTCCATTGGCCGACGACCCAAGAAGGTCCCCGGGCGGGCTCGTCTCCGTTGGCGTATCCGGCGCGACTGCACGTAGCGAGTTGGTTTCGCTGCCCAACGCGTTACCCTTGAGCAGCGCCGCACCTCCGCCAACGGCGAAGGGCAGGGCCTTCTTGGAGTTGGAACTGCTCCGACGGCTCTCGAGACTCTTGCTCAGCGCTTTGCTGACACCTTCAATGCTGTGCGGGTTCGCCCGTTGCTTGTCCTTGCCGTTCGCCTGCGCATGCGTGTGCATGTCCGCCATGGCTTCGACAGTGTTCGCCGCAATCGTGGACTTGCCCAGTCCAGGCGTGGCGGGAGCGCCCGGTTTGTCTTCATGCGCGTCGATGAGATACCATCGCAAGCCGTCAGAAAGCTGGAACGGGTTATCGTCCTCCTCGCCGTTGACCGAATCGTTGTCGGGCAGCTGCTTGTGCAGGCTCTTCGAGAGGTCGACGACACGCTCCTGGATCCGAGCGATGCGAGCGACCAGCCATTCGCGAGACCGCAGACGATGCGCGTCGGTCTCGCGCAGGAAGTAGTGAGGGAAGCCCACGTTGAACGCAGCCCAAGCCCCGGCTGTCTGGTTTCTCGTCGGAAGGAATAGAGCGAGGTCCCCTTCCTTAAAGTGCTTAAAGGCAATCTTCTCATGCGAGTCTCGCTGCAGGGTATGCGCCTTCTCCCTGTACGCGCGCGCGTCTCGTTGGAGCTTTCGAGCGAGGTGCTCGACATCCTTGACACGCCTGTATACTGTTTCGGCAAACAAGTCCATGTCGAAGCTGCCCAGACGCGTCATGAAGGCTTCGTACTTGTCCGTCTCCGCGTCGTTGTCGGTGCCGTTCATCCAGTACAACAACTCGAGGTCGGTGCTGTCGGCCAAGGTACGGCTGATGAGCATGCCAGAGCGACGGATCATTGATTGACTGGGATCCGATGAGTCGTTCGCATTGTGCATCTGGCTCGTGGTGCCTCTCTCGGATCTTGGGACCTTCTGTATCGTCATCGTTGAGTTTTGGCGCGTGACCGCGAAGCCCAGCCGTTCCAGTAGCCTGCAGAGTCGGTCGTTCTGGGAGTAGAGACGCTGTGTCAGGTCCTTGGTCTTCTCAGACCTAGATTCGAAATGGCTAAAGACGGCCGTGAGCTTGGCTCGGGACTTGTCCATCTTTTCCTTACAAAGCCGAAGCTCCTCTTCAAGGCTACCCACTTGGGATTGCCGGGACGCGAGCTCCTCGGTAAGGGAGCTGATCCGCTCCTGTCCTTCGTCCAGCTTCTTCCTGAGGCTTTCCGAGCCGGTCTCGCCATCGGCAATCTTGCCGCGAAGTTGATCCAGCTGTTCTCGGCTCTCGGCTGCTTCTTGTTCGAGAGCAGCCACCTTGGCCTTCTCTACATCCAGGTTCTCTCTCAGTTGCCTAGAGTTACCCTCCTCAAGCGCGAGCTTGTCCTTCGTTTCAGAAACCTCTGTCTTCAAAACCTTGACGTGCTCCTCGGCTTGCTCAAGGTCGGCCTTGAGTATCGATTTGTCGCTCTCCAGAGTCTTCATCTTGGCCGCGACATCTGTAGACCGGTAGACAAGGGCATCGATGAGATCGTTAAGGTCCTCTGTGATGTCGTCGTTGGGAGACAGCTGGTCGTGAACATCGCGAAGGGCCTTCAGTTGTGTATCGGCGGTGTCCTGGGTTGAGCCCAAGATCTTGGCCAGCTTCTTCGCCTCGTCGTTGGCCGTTCGGACCTGCTTATCGAGCGACTCGTTCTGCTCTCTCTGAAGCCGTGCCTCGTTGCGTAGGAATTCGACTTGGCCTTGGGTCTTGAGGGCCTCGTCCTTCTGCTCCTTTTGCAGCCTTTCGACCTCGGCTTCCAGCTCGTGCATCCTCTCCATGTACGTGGCCTTTTCGTTCTCTCTTGACTCGTCAAAGTTCTCAATCTCGTCTTCGGTGTCTTCTATACGCGCCTTGAGTCCCTTGATCTCGTTCTCAAGCGACTTCCGCTCTTCGACGAACTCCCGCTGCAAGGCCTCCATGTTCTCGAGGAGTTCCTTTTTGGTAGAGTTGGCCTCTTCCATCCGGCCCTTGACGTCGTCGTGAGCGGTAGCCCTGACATTGAGATCATTTTCGAAAGCTGCACACTTCTCCTTCTCCGCATTGAGTTCACGTTCGAGCTGCTGTATCCTTTGCGACTGGGTCTCAGAACCCTGCGAAGCTGGCCGGTTGATGAGTTCGCTTTCGAGTTGCTGTATCCTCAGGTTCAACGCCTCCGAGTTGTCGGGTGATCGACGGTTGCTCAGCTCATTTTCTAGCTGTTGGATCCTCTGCAGTAGTGCCTCTGGGTGGCCCGTCGCACGATGATGATCCTCTGAGGGCGCCGTCGACTTTATCGAGTTTGTCGAATCATTCCTTTCGTGGCCGAACAAGCCTCCGATGCCAGGCCGAGATGCCGCACTTTGCCTATGGAGCAAGTCCTCCAATCTCCGTACCCTGCTCTCAGCCGTCTTCAGCTTGTTCTCGAGCTTCGACTTGTCATCCTGCAGACTGCGAAGCAGATCATCGTCACCGCGGATCATCAAGCCGCTCCGTCCAAGGGCAGCTTCGTGGACACTGCCATTCTTAAAGGCCTTCAGCCTCTTCGACTGCTGCTTTGTGGGGCTGCTCAGCTCATTGACAAGCTTCGTCACGTCGTCGATGATGTCAACTTCGGCCTGTTGTCTCTGAAGGTGCTCCAAGAACTCTTCGAGGTCGCGCTTGGTCATGCTTGGCCAAGTCTCTTCCTCGCCCAGCAGGTTGACCTCGAGACCCAGGATGTTGGCTTCAACCTTGTCTCGGCCGTACATGCTGCCAACCATCTTATGCCACTTCCTCCTCCTTTTCGACTCCTCATCTTGGAATAAGGCCATCTCGTTGGCCAGTGTTGACGAATCTGTCTTGATCTTGTCGGACCACTCACGGCGACGGACTGCTTCGGAGACGAAAGAGGCGTACATGTATGGAAGCTGGTGAATTAGGCGCAGATAATCAAATGTCGTCATGTCGTCTTCGGCCTGGTTTAGAACGCTGATTTGAGTCTTAACGCTGCTGTGCAATGTGGTGATCTCAGTAATATTCTGCATGAAGTCGACGGAGTCCGAGGCAATGGCGTTCCGCGCTTGCGTGGCGTAGTTCAGCATATCGTCCATTTCCGCAGCGCGTTTCTTCAAGGTGGGTATCAAACGCGATGTGTGGTTCTCGGCCGTCCGCGACGCCTGGAGGACGTTGGGTTGGGTGTCAGGGTACTCCATCATGACGTGGTAGTCCGTCTGGATCTTTTTGGCCACAGCTTCGAGGTCCTGGAGCAACTGCGCTGCCTCGCCGCTGTGCGTTAACGCGGATCGGCCCACGAGGTTGTCGAAGTCCCCGATCAGTTGCCGCAGCGCTCCGTACATCCCATCCGCAGCCTTGTCCAGATCGGCGGCCTTGGCGCTGAACTTCTTCAACGATGACGGCGCAAAGCGTCCTGACTTCTTGGCCGTGTCCTGCTCGATTAGGTCTTCGAGCGTCGCCTGCTTCTTCTTGAGGTCCCGCGACGTCATGAAACGCACCATAGATGCAGCGATGGGCACGTTGCGCGCAATGGTGAGGTAGTGCTCCCAGTTCTCAGCGAGCTGCTCGTACTCATCCAGTGCGGGCTGCACCCACTTCCTCAGCTCCGCGTACTTGGGCTCGATCTGCTTCACACTAATCTCCAGATTGGCCACTGCCGCGTCGAGACATTTAATGATGACATCCATCTCGCTGTATCGCTCCTGGATCTCGGCCGCCATACGCGCTGAGTCATCGACGATGCCGAGAGCCCATGCCTGGCGCTCCTTGCAAAGGGCTTGCCATTCTGACAGGACACGGATGTTGCCGATGTAGTTGGGGGCGTTCGGGATGGCGTATCGCTTCGGGAGGGGCAGTTCGGAGTTGGGGGACGAGGCGGCGCCCGGGGGTGTGGGTTGCGATATCCGGAGGTCGTAGATGTAGATCTCCGTCTGCGCAGCGGTCAGCGAGGCCATCATCATATCTCCAAGGAGGAAGATGTATGGCTTACTTCCTGGTGAAGGGTTTGCAGCTTGACACCTCGTCCCTGAGCAGTCAAAGCAACAATCTGATGCGGCGGAATCGACGCCTGCCTTGCGATCCAGGCCTTAAGATCATCGATCCTATAACAGACCAGTCAGCCTCTCCTGCTCACCGTCGCGAGACCACCGGCACCGGAAACGTACGTGGTGAACAGCGTCGTGTCCACCTGCAGGCGCTGGCCCGTATGGGCTATCAACACCTCCGTCGCCATCACCGGAACATCTCCAAGCGGAGGCTGCGATAGCTGACCCGTAGCACGGTTCTTTACAGCGAGATAGCCAAGGCTCTTCGTCGTGACTATGAGATGGTGTCGGGGTGGTTATGTCGCAAAAGCGGGAGGGACTCGTGAAATTTCCGCCTCATTCGCGTTTCTTTTCCGTTGTTGTCGTATTCGCCGGGTGCCGGACAAGTACTACATAAGGCATGCAGGGACGGCGGTTATCACAGGGCGCAGGCGAGTGTTCGTTCGCCAGTTTCCCAAGGTGACCGCTGAGGCGCGCACTCCGGCGCTCGTGCAGGGCTGCGAATCCGCTGAAAACCTAAGGAGAGACATAGCGTGATGTCGGCTTGTGATCCCTGTTGTCATATGATTGGGTCGCTCGATGACCTTCAGCCACAGATTGTGTCATCGAAAAGGCGAGGCTGCTTAGCTAATGTCGTAGCACCAGCCACATTTCCACCACCCTTCTCGGCTCTACCCTTCACATCCGGAACCGAAACCAGCGCGTGTCGCGTTCCGGAAGGCGGGGCTCTGATAATCGGGCACCGGACTCAGTCAATGGCCATATTTGCGATCTGATGCCCGACACCGACCTCGAACATGGATGAGCCGCAAGACCAGAAGATTGCCGACCAAGCTGCCGACGCGCCCTCTTTGCTACTCTCAGATGACGAGCAGCGCGTCCTGGCGCTCTACGATGAACTCCGCGACCTTGAGGTGAAGGTTGCCCTCATCAAGGCACAGCAAAGCTACGACTTGAGTACTTCATCCCATTAAGGAAGCACCACATTGATCGAAGACGTCTGATCTTTTCCATAGACGCTCCAATACAAAACACCAAAGAGAATGTTCGACAGGCGCAACAGGACGCGGCAAAGGCGCGTGCCGGATGGCTGCTGAGAAACGACATCGCAGACAACGTCATCACGGCCAACCCGATCCTCAAAGCGGTCCATGGCAGCACGCAATCCACGCCAATTGAATCGTGAGTCGTCCTCACATCTCATTCTCGACCATATGCGAGTGCACGCAGGGCCACCGGCTGACAATGTTCAGTGATCTCCTCCCTCACATTCGCGCCCGCGACGCTGCCTCCATTGCCCTTTCCAAGACATCCTCCGACATCCGTTCCGCTGTCGATGAGCTCACCGATGTCGAGGCCGAGAGCCTGCGCGTGGGCCGACGCAACATCGGGCTAGCGGCCGAAGTGCTGCGGCTGGCCAAAGAGACGGAGATGAGGCGGACGGGCGAGACGGACGAACCTGCTGTGCAGGCAGAGATGGCCCGGCTGCAGGTCGAGCTTAAAGCCAGCAGGCAACGGTGGAAGGTTATGAAGGGCACGGCCAGTGCCGTAGTTGTTGGCAGCGGCGTCGACTGGGCGAGAGACGAGGTGCTGACGGACATCGTGCTGGATCCTGAGGATGAGCGATGAGGAAGGTTGCAAGTTAAGTCGTAAGGACATCGGCAAATGTCCTCCCAGGTCGAGTGCATCTGGGCCGACGGCTCAACTATGCCTCGATGCTATGGGATGGCCAAGCACGTGCTAGACGGCATGATCTTGGGGCTGACATGTAGTTGATGAATGGCCTCGGCTTGTACCACGCCGACGCCCAAGGCCGTCTACCGTCCAAGACGACACGCAACGGTGAGAGTCACGCAACGTCAACGGTCTGTTAGGGGAAGGGGAAAATGTTCGAACCGCCGGTAACCATCGATCGATACCGAGGAGGCAACAACATTTGCTTCAATTCGCGATGCACAGTACGTAGGAAGATATGCCGGTATGGCCCGTCTCAGGCAAGTCATGATGGCGAGAGACGCGGGCTGGCCAGTCCAGATGGCAAACTCCGGATCACGGGGCACTGCCCTGTCCTGCGCACGATCGATCAACCACCGTCCATTCTCCATTGCACAGCAAGGACAGCACTCTGCCAGGCACTGCATCGGCAGTTGAAGAATCATGTTTGGTCACCAAGCTCGCGGCCCCTGCCGTTCTCCACACGATCCTCGCCACTCACAAGCTCCCATGAAGCCTAACGGGGATTAACGCGACCCGTGCGCTACGACCACCGCGATGCCGAGCGGGCAATCACGTGGGAGGAGCTTGGCCCCAAGATCTGCTTCTGCGGCCAATGCCTGAGCTGGAAATTGTCTGCCGGCATTTCATTGCTGTCGGTACGGGTAGAAAATATACAATATGGAAAAGGGTCTTTGGTGTCTGATTGAAGTGCGTTTCAATCCCCAGGGGGAAACGCAAAAAACAGGATCCCTACACCTCCTGTTTGTTAGCAATTCTGCGAGTTCCAAACTTGTGAGCCATGTATCTCACCCACGCGTCACAGTGGAAAGACAATGCGCGTGCGTCCAAGCCATTCGTCCACCAACGAAGGAAACGCTCGCTTCCAGATTAGATAATCAGGGTGCGTCCTGTCTGTCGAAGAAGACGAGAGGGGGAGGGAAATGGGACTGAAATTTGGGGGGAGTGCAGAGCTCCCTGACAGTCCTGCTCCACGCCGGATCAGCCAGGAGGGAGTGGAGCAGCCGGCTGGCGCTGCGCTACACTCTCAACGTACATGCGCGTGCAGCTCGCCAGGTGTGAGGGACATGAATGTTTGGCTTGGGAGGGGAGGGGGTGTGTGTGTGCGCGTGTGAGTGAGAGAGTCTGTGGTCAGGGAGGAGGGCCAAAAATGGCCGGGGAGCATCAGGTACAGCACAGTATCAGCAAGGCAAAGGCGACTTCACCAGCAAAACTGCCTGGCTCCATGTAAGGTCGTGGGTACTTCACGCACTTTGTTCGCCAGCCCATTACCACTTCCTTCCCAGCGCCAGCCCGGCCAAACAGGGAACAAGCGGGCAAAAGCAAAATGGCTGGGCCCGTCGACCTGTCTGGAATGGTGCGGAAACGCCCTGCTGCTGCTGCTACTGCTTGATCCTTATTACTACTGCTGGCACAAGCTGGGTCCGGCTGATCTGGTCGCCGCCTGGCCCATGGCTAAACGTCGTGCCGGCTTGTGAGCTTGCAGACGAGGCCTGCATTGGGTGGTGCGCAACGTGTACCTGAGTGCAGTAACTGCTGGTAAGTTTGTGGTTAAAAGGGTGTTTTTTTCGCCGATGACTCAGGCCGTCAGTTGGGGCCCATAAAGGTCAAGCGTGTACCTGAGTGCATTGGTGCGGGGAGGAGCTGTGTCCGACTGTCTTGCAGGCATCTCCTAGCATGTTGTTTCGAGGTACACGACGCGCCCGCACATTCTGTGTACATGACCAAGTATTCCCACACTTGCTCGACGCCAACATGTCGTTGCACTGCCCTGCTGCCGCACATACGGGTACTGGACGATGGATGTTGTACTGGGGCCGACGACTAGACAATTTTGAACGACAACCCGGCCCTCAACCTTCCAAGTTTGGAGAGAGTAGTAGAGAAGCTTTTGCTCAGGACGGTGGTAAGAGAAGCGAGGCGTGAGTTGTCGCATTGCCGCAGTGTCTACAGTCTTCAACCGGCCGGTGTTGGTTCGTCACCACTTCAGCTGGTGTTCCATCACCGAAAGGTCACCGAGAGGCCATGCATCAGCATTTCAGCTTGTGTCATCTATTGTCAACGAGTAGCTTGAAGGGTTCCCGCACGTGTTGCATGCTTTTCCCTCCGACGACAATGAGAAGAGGTAAGAAGACCAGGAAATCAACAACCAAAGGAAGGCTGGGGAGTCCAGAGTGTAGCGTGAGCTGCGCGTGGGAGTGATTGGGAGCATCCGCCCAAGCTGATTTCGGATTTGGTGGACCAAGTTAGCGGTACCTTGGGTTAAGTAGCGATACATGCCAATCTCGTATGACGGTACATGGGGCGTATGCATGAATCAAGTACCCAGAATCCGTTTCGGCGAGTGGCCGGCTCGAGCGCCATCCCCCATCAATCAACAGTCACATTACTTCCGGTCGTCGGTCCAATGTCGCGTCTCCCTGAGCAACACAGTGCTGTCAATTCGGCAGCTTGCCGCTCCCTTGACGTCCTTGGGTGTCACCGGATGGCAAATGTCTCTATTTCCCTGCGGAATGGGAGCCGTATACCGGATTGGGCTCAATGGGTCCAGACTTGTAAGCTCGACAGCTGGACTCAGTTCGCGGCTGCGGGCCGGCTGGGGTTGCACGAGTTGCTGTGGAGTGCTGGTTGCTGCCGTAAGCTTTCGAGGAGCTGTCCAAGCTGTGTAGGAGCTGGTGGGTGGGCTTCGCGCCGGAAGGCTAATAATGATGTTGCACTCTAGAAAGGCCACCATTGGATTAGCTGTGTGTATCCGGTCCAACCGCGTGGACTGGCAACCCAGGGCGAGCCAAACATGGTGCGTTTGTCGAGTAGAACTCTGTACTCAGTACCGTTGGTACGTACGGGCTTTAGGCCTCGTGTTTTGGAGGCGATCCCTTTGGGTGTAATGATGATGGGACAAGCCACTTTTGGAGAGGGGGGAATGCCGCGAAGTGTGTCGAGTAGCGTTTTAGTGTGGGCGAAAACGCGCAGCATCGTCCAGGAAGCGTGGACACCCGCACGCACAGTGTGCCTACGTCTGAGTGATTGATTGTGTGCACCACGCCTCCATCGCCTACTCCTACGCTGCCCGCCACCAATGCCCTACTGATCTCCCAACCTAGCTGGCTGAGGCTTGTCCATTTCGTGGACATATCGGAAAGAGAATGAGGTTGGGCATATCCGTACAGGCTAGGAAGAGGGAGAGTGTCTGTTTGTTGTGTAGTCAGTCAGCAACATCTAGTGTACGAACACAGCCCGAGCAAAGCCCATCTGAGTCTTGATGAGCGATCGTCTTGGTGCGTCCGCCGGTCCGGATGACATTGTCTGCCACGCCGCTCCGATGATTCAATTTGGGAGTTATGGAAAACGCGCTGCTATGTTGCGCGACTCTGATCACAGTGGTCAGCCATCGTATTTGCCACTGCGAGACTAGACGGCTGGCCTAGGCAATGGGATAGGTACCGAGGGGACGGTGTCCGTATAGTGCATTACACACGTGAAAGGGTCGAGGCGAAGTTGGCAGGAAGCTCGAGCTTCTCACCCATGCGACGACGCGGGCTCACTTCGAGATACGTCGGCTGGAGGGAATATTACGCCTTGTTGGCAACCAGGCTACAGACGGTAGGGGGACACTTTAGCGCCGGTGAGTCAAGTCCAGTCGGTCGTAGTAGGTGTGTCGACTTGGATGTATCCGCACTCCATCCCCGTGCTGCCAATGCTTGATGCCATCGCAACAAGGGCGGTGGGGAGAGCTTGAGAGGAGGGTGTGAGTAATGTAGGGTGTCAGGGGGGACTTGGTGCGATAGACAGCTGCCCAGGATAAGGTCGGAAGTGATGGTGTTGTGGGAAATAGATGAATCAACAACGTATCTGTAGACGTTCTCGGTCGGTATAAGTGGATAGCCGACGGGGCGCTGTCGTCAAAGGTGGAAATGGCGAAAGCATCAATCAGTCAGTGAACAAAGGGCGGGGTTGGAGGAAGACCTAAGATGCAAGACCAAACCACCGCCCGCGCTCGCTTCAAGACGCGACAAGATATACAGTGCGAATTTTCGACATCAAACAGAGGTACAAAGGGAATGTACAGTACATCGGCGCGGAGTTTTGCGCGTGTTTTGTACCTGTACAGTACCGCACAATAATTGCAGCGGCAAACCGAGGAGGGGAGAAGCAGGGGGGCAAGGACTGGATGGAAGGTAAGGTAAGGTAGCAAGTGGAAAGAAGACAGACGTGAACGAACGGCGCAGGAAGATAGGAGAGCAGGACGATCATACTGCCTACTCAATCCGACGGACGACTGTTGTTGGTGTCGCTCCTGCCTCTGTCTTGTCCCCCCTTGACCGCGGCAGCTGCTGCTGCAGGAGGTTGCTCTTGCGTCGCGTCGCGTCTTTGCGCGTACATTTCGACCATCGCATCGCAAGAAGGGGAGTGTAAGTGAGAGGTGGGTGTGTATTGGATCAGTTGCGTGCGGACACACCACACTACCTATGTCGGCAAGTATCGTTTTGTCGTAGTGGTACTGCCCCTTCCCCTTATGTGAAAAAAGAACAGACGGCAAGAAAGGGGGCAGGGGGGTAAAGTGAGGAAAGGAAGCAAAAGGCAAGGAAGGTACCTACTTCTCCTAGCGAATCTGTGGTAAGGTACCTTTACCCTGAGGGCGGAGGTGGACTTTGGGAAGGGACCCTTCCTGTTGCACCTTCCCCTCTCTTGCCTCTCCTCGCCTCTCCTCTTTTTTTTCTTACGCGTGCGTGTGCCCAGTGTTGCCGGTGCCTGTACCAGTGCCAGTGCGCAGACCTTTTTTTTTTTTTTTTTGTACGGATACCTACCCAGACACCCACAGCCATTCAGCAGCCAGCTGGAGCAGCAGCGCGCAGCAGCAACCAGCCAGCCCGACACCCAGACACCCAGACAAGTGACAAGGTCGGCCAGAGAGGAGGTGATCCAAGGCGAAAAAGAGGAGGAAGGGCCAAGTTGACTGACCCCCCTCCCACCTAGACGCCCCCCCCAGTCTCCTTGCCAGTCGTCCCAGACTTCCCAGCAAAAACAAGTGCACCCAGGCGCGTTGCTCCCGCACAATCACTCCCCCATAGTAAAAAGGCTGCTTGGCCCTCCCCCAATACATTTTCCCTCCCCCTTCTTCTCCCATACAAATCTCCCACCCAAATCCTCCTCTCATACAATCTGCACTCTCGCAATACCACACATTGCAGCCTACGCGCACTCAAACCTGTGAGTACCTACCGTCCGCCCATCTTGCCTTACCCCATCAACACCGCAAACACCCGCGCAACACCTTCAATTTTTATTTTCCCTGCCCGTGTCATTTTGGAACCGTCGTCTCGATTCGCAACACAGAAGCCGTTTTTTTCTCCGCGAAGTCGGTATCGTGGGCGCTGGCAGACGAAGGCCTTCCAACTTGGCGTGCACCTCTTGAGCTCTTCGTCTTATTGAGCTCCTCGCCATCTCCATCGAGCGCACCTCCTAAAGAGCTTACCAGCTAACCAGAGCTTGACGCGTCCAGAACACATCAACCACAACACTGTTCCCAACTCTCAAAAACTACCTCCAGGTATGCATCACGATTTCACTTGGACGACTCAGAGCTTCAAATGTCTATTACTTCGCGTTGCGGTGTTCAATTGCGTTTGCGCCTCAACATCACCCGATGGGTTCTGCATCATTGCCCCGCCCCTTGCGCCTCTCGTAGGCGCAAACCTCAACAACCGCAGAACCATTTTTGCTGGACGCATTGCTTTGCCGAATACTGACTCTCTTTGTCTCTTAGATACCCAAAATGCCCAAAGCTGCTACCAAGCGAGGCGCGGCCGGCAAGGTCGACAAGAAGCGCGCCAAGAAGGGTAAGTCACTGCCATGGTTCTCTGCGCCGTATCACGCGTCCAGAGATAAGATTGATTTCCTCAAGTACAGCTGACTGACGATGGTCCAGACCCCAACGCCCCCAAGCGTGGCCTGTCCGCTTACATGTTCTTCGCCAACGAGCAGCGTGAGAACGTCCGCGAGGAGAACCCTGGCATTTCCTTCGGCCAGGTCGGCAAGATCCTCGGTGAGCGCTGGAAGGCTCTCAACGAGAAGCAGCGTCAGCCCTACGAGGCCAAGGCTGCCACCGACAAGAAGCGTTACGAGGACGAGAAGCAAGCCTACAACGTAAGACTCTTTTGCCCCCAACCCGTGCCATTGTTTGTGTTGTGCTGAAGCTAATTAGTCCATCTGAAGGCCGAACAAGAGGAGGATGAGTCCTCTTGATTGATGTATTTCTGTTGCTTCTCGGTCCGAATGGGTGGCGTTGAGTTACTTTCCCGCACATCTTTCGGACTTTCCTTGTAACTTTGGGCTCGGCGGTGTATGATGGGATTGAAATGGTTTGCTTTTCTCGTTATTCAGGATCGGCAGGATGGGCGATACAAGGCAGGCAATGCTTCTAAGCCGCCCCCCGCATCCGTAGGCGAGCTGGTCAGGCCGCCAGTCGCGGAACGAAACAGTCCACGATTGGGAGGACTAAATGACATTCGACGGCTCACGTTGACATTTGCATGAACATTCACTGCCGCTCCATCTGCATGCGTCTACGTAGCTGAATCTGTGAAGCTATCCAAGAATGTGACGTGACGGCGTGAGTCGGTTGCATTGCACTTGATGTCTGTATTCTCGTCACAGGGGTCCTCTCCTGGGACACTGATCCTTGGAAAGACACCTCTTGAACAACGTATGGTTCCAAACACTTGCAACCCGTTCCTCAATTGAGAAGGCTTGGCTTAGACACAGCGCGCACTTGATTCGGAATGATTTGGGCATTGATCGTGGTGCAGACGGCCAGGTCGATCCCCTTCCAAGCGAGATCCCGGTGAGCCACGGTGAGCCACCTCCGCGGAGACGTCTAGGGCTGACCTTACCTTTATGATTTGGGGCAGCTTCCCCGGCCCGCTTGGCGGGGAAGAGCACTTGCTCGGCGCAGTTGATGGCTGTGGCTCTCGGCCCAATACATGCTTTAGAGTGACATGATGTTTGTAAGGTAGGAACGGGTCAAGTGAGGCTCGCTGCCTGCCATGCCTTCCCTTAGTTCTTTCCCAAGGCTGCATCTCTCGTCTCGCTCCATGCCCCGATTGACTGGGCCTTTGCCAGCTTTTAAGGCTCTTAAACGGTTCTTGCCCCCCCCCCCCCTTCCCCCAGGCCCGGTCTTTAGAAGCTGCCCTTCTTCTGTCTCCTTCCATACAACCTTCCCATCATCCCATCACCGTCACCATCACCATCACCTTGCACTCCGAGCTTTCCTTCCGACCGACCACTCCTGAGAATGTGGCTCGCAGCACATCTCTCAACTGTCACACGATACATCCGCAGTTAGTGTCGCCAACAGCTATAGATAATTCCAAGGGCGGCTCCCAGATCGATAGGCCGGCCCGCCGAACGTCGATGACAGATGACCGATCGCTTTCGAGAGCCTACCCGTGCCCCGCACCCGTGACTTGGGTTTCGGGCCCCCTCACCCGCGCCAGCGGGTGCTCACAGGCCATACGTGTCAGATTCGCAGGGGTATTGTAATAGGTTAATTGTGTGTATATTGAGTGTGATGTGTGTGTAACTATTGAATTGCCCTTGCGCACAGCCTTGCTACTCGACTAGGCCTTCAGCAGCCCCTTTCCTGGGCGCTTAAGGCCACCACGAAGCCTACTGCCCGGGATAAAGCCCGCAGCAGGCCCTTCGTTGCCGCCAAGCGGCCCAGCCGTGCTAGCTAATAACTCCTATCTCTATAGCGCCCTTTATATAGGTTACCCTCAAATTTAACACACCCCCTTAGGGAAGGGCTTCTTAATAGCCTTTATAGTCTATAATTATAAAGGGTAAAAGCCCCTTTGCTTTATTACACCTTAAGTATGTAAGAAGGCGTTTCCTATATTTATTTTAATACTTATAGGGGCTGTAGGAAGTTATAAGCTTTTTCTATAGCCTATATATCCTCCTTTATTATTTT
>PUHP01000837.1:0-18728 GCA_006783085.1 Colletotrichum shisoi | reverse complement strand
GCCTCATCACTCTCCAGGTATGTCTTGGTCAGTTGAATCATTTGCTTGGAAAAAGGCAATCAGATCACTTGGTAGTTATATAAAAGACGCAAGCTCTATAAAGTATAATAAATTAATAGAGCTAATAACCTAGCTAACGCTTTTATAAAGGTATTACTAAACATAGCTCTTAAAGGCCTTATTAGTAATAACAAGATTGCAGTATAGATAGAGGGATAGGTTACTTAGGAGTAATACAGGCGCAAGGTATATAGGATAAAGGATTACGTAGGTATATACATAAGGAAGGATTTTAACAAAAGATTCATTAGGCTAGATCTAGATTAATTAGCCACCCTATAAAATATCTAATTACTTTTACTTTTATTACGTTTTTACTATATTATAGTAAATTAGGTTATTTTATCTTTTAGGCCTAATTACATTAGTAGTAATAAATAAAAGACTACGAGTGTTGGAATATTAATTAGGCTATGCGGAGGGCAGTAGGGTATTTCGGGTGTTTAGATCATTATAGAGCCAGCCGGATTATAGATTCTCCAATCAGATCCACTGACTGCCAAACAGCCGTCGCGTTGGAAGGTGGGCCCTAGTTGAAGGGATGGATCTAACCAATTAGAGCGTCAGGATTCATCCCTTGCCTCCTCCCTTACTATATAATCAGCCCCTGCAGCCTATACCTTTAGATAGATCCTTCCTTTGCTAAGCTACTAGAATATATAAATATACCCTTTCGATAGGTCTGTTTGTTATAACTTTACATAACCTGTGATTCCAACAAGTAGTATTAGTAGTAGTAGGGGTAGGTAGGGGGGTAGTAAAGGTAGTAGTAGTAAAAGGCTTATAAGAATAAATATTAAAGTAGTTCTCCTCCTCCTCCTCCTTAATAGAGGTATTAAAGTAGTTAGCTATAAATAATATTAGTAACTACTAATACGCTTTTTATATATATATAAAAGTAAATATACCATTTTTATTATTAGTTATTTTAAAATTTATCTATTTAGTAGTTAGTATACTAAGTCTTAATAGTAAAAATACATAATAAAGTATACTAGTATAGTAAAAATAACTTAAATTTTTACTTACTTTAACTTAATAAAGGTATAAAAAAAGAAAAGAAAATAATAATAAGTAAGATAAAATTTTACTTATATACTACTTATACTACTTTTAACTACTTTCTTACCTATTTTAAAAAGTATTATATAATAAAAGTAAGGCTATTAATAAAGGTAATATAATATACTATAATATTTTTATTCTTAATTATACTTTTTTATTAATTATATAAATACCTAAAGGATTACTTTTAAAGGGCTGTTCTATATTAGTATAAAGAATTTAATTAATTAATTACTTAAATAATTAGGAGGTATATAATAAGAATATCCTTATATATTAGAAGCTCCCTAAATTTGTCTTGTTACGTACTCCTTTACGTACCTATATATATATAACTAGTAGCATTTCGTTCCCTTCCTTATTTCTAGAATTAAGCATCTTTCTCCTATATTCTCCTATGCCTTACTGTGTGCTCTAACTCGTGACATAAAGAAGAACGTTTCTGGGCGAGACTACGTCACTTTCATATTCAAACCCTCAAAGGTTCAAAAATCCGAACAGGGTGATGTAAACGCAGAAGGGAGATGGACAGGCCGACTTACACTTGCTCCCTGTTTGGCCAGTGCCAGTACAATACCAGCTCCGATGCCGCGAGCTGCGCCCGTTACAATGGCTACCTTGTGTTGAAGGGACATGATGTTCCTCTGTAAATTCTCGGGAGTTGTAGTATAATCTGTATAAGTTGCGAAAGATTACCCTGACGAAGGTGAAAGAACTAGGTGAGCGTTATGCGCTGGTGATGTATAAATAGTAAACGGCGAATGCTTGGGCTCATCTTCTCGCTGAACTTACCTACTCCCTTCAAGTTAATGCATCGATAGGATTTCCCAAACCCAAACGAGATGTGAATCACGATACGTAGTTGGGGATGTCCGTATTCGAAGCATCGTTCAAGCGCGCGGGGTTCCCTTTAGCAGGGAATTCGCCGTCGGGGAATTCGCCGTGTCTTTGAGCAACGGAGTGACCGCCGAGTGGCAACATGCCAGGGGTGTGGGGTAATGTTGGCTTCACCGAGACCTCTACATCCCACCCCAGTAGTTGAAAGCCGCCTGCTCATGGCTGCAGCCTCTCGGAATGTTCAAGGAGGGGTAGGAGGGGTGGGAGGGGTAATGAGGTCCGGGCAAGTGTTATGGTAACACCTTGTGGGCTCGGCGAGGTTCTTTATACACAGGTATCACATCCCAAACGAAAAGCGGCTGATGGGCTTCTGTAGTCGGTTTTGGTTACAAGCCTATCTTGCATCACCTCTCGACTGGCTTGTTCAATACACCTTCTCCAAATCATTCTCAATTGATTGAATCGCCAAGCTGGCCGGCCCGTTATGTCGAACACAACTACGGCCGAGGTCCTCACTCGGAAGCCTGGGAATATAGCTGTATACACAAACCCTCGACATGAGCTTTACCTCAAACAAGTCGACTTGCCGACCCCGGGTGCCGGGGATTGTCTCATTCACGTGCGAGCAACGGGCATCTGCGGCTCTGATGTCCACTTTTGGAAGGCAGGCCACATCGGCGAGATGGTTGTGACGGGGGAGAATGGTCTGGGCCACGAGAGCGCTGGGGTGGTGATTGCGATCGGTGAAAACGTCACCAAGTTCAAGATCGGCGACAGAGTGGCACTCGAGTGTGGAATTCCGTGCATGAAGGCGTCCTGTTTCTTCTGTCGGACGGGCAAGTACAACGCATGCCCGGACGTAGTCTTCTACTCGACGCCCCCCTATCATGGAACACTGACACGATATCACGTTCATCCAGAGGACTGGCTGCATAAGATACCCGATAATATTTCCTATGAAGAGGGATCCCTTCTCGAGCCGCTCTCCGTGGCTTTGACAGGGATCGAGCGCTCCGGTGCGCGTTTGGGAGACCCAGTTGTCATCTGTGGCTCGGGGCCTATTGGTATCGTCACTTTGCTGGCTGCTAACGCTGCGGGCGCGAACCCAATTGTCATTACGGACATCAACGAGACCAGACTACAGATGGCGAAGAAGGCTGTCCCCAGAGCCCGAACGGTTCTCGTTACTCCAGGAAAGGAACCACACGAGGTCGCTGGAGACGTCAAGGACGCTCTGGGTCAGGAAGCCAAAGTTGTCATTGAATGCACTGGTGTTGAGTCGAGCGTCATCACGGGCATCTACGTGAGTAGCCCCCACCCAGCGTTTCATGATGAACGAGTCTAATAGAATCACGCATACAGTCCTGTCGATTTGGGGCCATGGTCTTTGTCATTGGGTGCGGAAAAGACTTTGCGACGATACCGTTCATGTACATGGCTGGCAAGGAGATTGGTTTGCGATTCCAATTCCGCTACCGCGACATCTACCCTCGGGCCATCGGGCTTGTTGCCGAAGGAATAATTGATCTGAAGCTTTCGGTCACCCACAGATTTATGCTTGAAGAAGGCGAGGAGGCCTTCAAAACGGCTTCAGATCCTAGTGGTCTGGCGTTGAAAGTTCAAGTCATTGACGACTGAACGGGGTACTTCCGAAATTGGATAGGGTCACTGAAGGGACGTCGCTTCAGGGTTGCTTGAAGCCCGAGGAAGCAGGGACGGGATTGTGAGTAGGTATTTTGTAAATTGTAATAGAACTATGATCTGCCCTTTACATTTCCTGCGATACCGTATCGTCTGGTTCGTTTTAGAACTTGACAAGACGTTCTAGCTCAGACTAACAAGGCGCATATGCCAAGTCTTGACATGGCTTGTCTCCATCTTGGAACACCCTGCGCAGCAAACTGGCTTTGATCTTTCCAGCTCTCCTTCAAAATGCGCTGGACTGTGTCACAATTTGTAAATCCGGCCCCTGATGTCTCAAGAACCTCTTCGATGAGGTTTTCGAAGAAAGATTGCTGCTCTGGGTCGGCCATTGCTCCAGCGACACAAATCGGCCACGGCATGCCTCTTATAGGCACTTCTTTCGGCACTTTCTGCAAAGCGTCAATAACTTCGGTAACAGCTTCGTGGATTATCTCGGAGGGTTCTCCGACATTGACCAATATTGCACGCAGCTGGACCAGTATAGCCGTAGCAAAAACCCGAGTAACTGATTGTGAGGCGATTGCTGCCGGAGACTGTTGGAATATTGGTTTTTTAACCCCGCCACTCTGGGAACTCTAATGTTGGGGATGGTGGTATGACCTACCTTTTCTTGGACGCCTAAATACCCAATGCCGTCCTCGATTCTCTTCCTTATGTCTGCTACTCGGCGCCTCATAGCTCTGGGGTTCGGCTCCGCTTCTTGCGCTTCTAGTGAGGCAACGTCACCAAGAGCTAACATGGCCCAGTTCTGACAGCCCATGACACAAGAAATATCAATATCTTCATGACCCAGCCATCTCTGATATGGAAGTTTTGGCGACTCGCCCGTGGAAATGCACGACAATAGGTCAAACCAAAGCAGCTGAGACATGTGGAACCTGGTGGCGGCATTGACTATCCTTTGGAATCCAGCATCGGGTCTTGTCGAGATCGAAGGATCAGTCACGGCGCCAATGCTTTGGAGATCGATCTGACTAGCTACCGCTACGAGAGCCTTCAAGTGTGATTCCCAGTTGGATGTACCCCCTTGGAAAACCTATGCAACCCAGTCAAGTCAGCAGGGGATGAACGTAGGGCAAAATGGGGTCCAATCATGCGGTTACCTCGAAACTGATGAGGAACGTTCCGCAGGTGAGAAACTCGACGCGGTATTCGGGGTGACTGTCAAATCCCTCCATCTCACAACGGCCGAGAACCTGGCGCAGTTCTTGCATGGCGTTTGTATGATGCCGGATGAGCTCGGATTCCATCTCTTCTGTCTTGCTTTGCGATATTGTATGTTGGTGGAGGGCAGAGAGCGTGAAAGCGGCATGGCGCAATGGCCCCTTTTTGGACAAGAGCCAGAACAGCCATCCCCTGCCTCCCTGTGCTGGTTTGTCTTCGTAGTAGGCGTATTGAAGGGGGAAAATGTAGTCGAGGTAATACATGATGAGCTCGGCCTCGCGAAATTCCGAGCCTTCGTGTGCGGGCTCCGTTGCCTCATTCGAGCCACTAGCTGAAGACTCCGCAAGAATTCTAGAGGCCCGCACAGAAGCAGCTTGCGATTTTCGAGTCCGGCGAAAGTTCTGTTTGACGGCATGCTTGATCCGCTGCAGTTCGGCCCGGAGCTTGGGCGGATCTTTCATCCACTCTGGTTCTGTACCGTACCCATGACACTCTATGTGTCGATCTGTACATTCCTTGCACAGCGGGGAAGCTTCATCGCATTTCCTATGGCGGATACGGCACGTCCAGCAACCTCCGTTGCTACGGCCCAGCGGCTTTGGCATCGTGGGCGGCCGTCTGCAACTTCAACCAACTTCGGTACTCGATATCGCCTATTACGCGGGTGAAACTGTTTTCTGGGAAGGTAATGTGCCCCTGCGTCAAAGAATCTGGGCCGCCATGTTGCATTTGCCATCAGATAGTCTTCATTCGATTCGGCTAATCTTTCCCAGCCCCCCGCGTACGCAGCCCCAGCACCAGAACGAGACCCCACACCGCTCTCGGCTCCGTTCTGGGAAGGAATCTCGAGCCGCTTTCAGGGGAGGAAAGTCGAGACGAGACATTCGCACTCAAGAATGGTTAAGGACAATTACAGCCATATCGTCCAGAGAAACCTATATTTGTTACTACTGCCTCTCTCACGAGCTAGAGCACACAGCTAGGCATAGGGTCCGAAGTGTGTAAAGTGCTTGAGGGTGTTTTTTTCGCCGATGACTCAGGCCGTCAGTTGGGGCCCATAAAGGTCAAGCGTGTAAAGTGCTTGAATTGAGAGTGGGGATGCTGAGAGCCGTGGCTCGTAGAAATACGGCTTCCACAAGCGGTCACGTGATGTGGCGCACGATGAGGCTGAAGTGCTAAGCCACAACACCACGAATATATCGTGACAGCCTCTCTTAATCATTTTGCTCTCATGTCTAGCTCACTTGAGCGTAATTATTCCGGACCTCACCTCAAGCTATGCTATGTGCGCGAACTGCTTAGGGTTCTTGAAAGCATGCTATGCTTCAATGTAGACGCCTTTCACTTGGATTGTAAGCTTTTGCCACAACTATGTCTTCCGGCCATACACATTCTGGTCAAAGTATCGGTACTCGCGTATTAATGTTGTTGAATTATGCATATATTGAAAAGCGAGTAAACTGAAATACCTTGGACCATCTCACGAGAAAAGATGCAAGTGGTCCGATTGGGGGTCAGTAAGTGTATAGACGAACATGGAACTCAAACGTCAGAGGGAAAACACGTTGTTGTTACAGCTTCTTCTTTTCATTCGTTTAAATCACTCACGACAGACCATGACATGTCAATCAGGTTCGAAAGGCTTCCTTGCGCAGAGTGTATTTGTAAACAGACAACAAGAACCTGAAGTCTTCACTCATTGTCTCAGAGTCCAGGCACCCTGACCAGCAAGTTGGAAAGAGAAAAAGAAGTGTTTTACCGTTTACACAACGTAAGATTATTCTGCATTCTGTCTTGCTCAACACGAATATCACTAAACACTCGTCGAAAGACAGACAAATCAACCCATTAGTACACAGCCCAGTACACCCTTCCTGACTAGCACACCCAAGCTGTCTCAGGTTCCGATCCCCGCCTCGTCACTCGCGCTCTTGAGGCATTAAAAATTAGCCAGTATTGCACCGCACCATCTAAGCCTGGTTGACGCTGTTGCGACGGTCACGGAAGTGATCTCTGGCCTTATCGCGGGCGGCGCCGCGCTTCGGGTCGGCGCAGAAGACATAGTTGCCCCTGTTCCTGTCGCACAGAATGTTGATGCGGTCTGACGCATGGTTAGCCATCAGTGTCGCCTGTCTTTCTGGGCGTCTTACCGTATGTGATGATCAGGTCTTCGTTGGCGGCGCAAAAAGCAATGTCATCGCCCTTGCAGTTGGGGTAGTGGTTGTCACGGCCGAGATCATCGTCGTCGTCGCAGCGGTCAGTGGCAGTGACCGCATCGCGTCGGCCGTAGCACTCGCAACGTTTCTCTCTAAAGGCGTAGTACTGGTTCAGGCCGCATCGCTGGAGTCTTTGCCACTCCCTGGCGAGCTCGACGGCCAGCTTTTGCTGCTCGCGGATCGCGCAGAAAAGTATATTGGCGCCGTCGTTGTAGCAGAGCTTGCTGTTGACGTCTGGTGCTACCGGTCAGTAGAGTCCAACCGCAGAAGAAACAATCAGGAACATACCGTATTTGACAAACTCATTTACCCCGCGTCCACAGTACAGGTCATCTCGATCATCGCGGCAACGGCCTCGACGGAAGATCTCAACGTCTTTCTTAGGCTCCTTATCCTTGGGAGCATCAGCCGGCATGGCAGCCACGCAAGAGATGCCGGTGATGGCGGCGATGAGGATTTTGGAGTACAGCATCTTGATGGTTCGAAAAGTGGCGAGGGAGGGAATCAAAGACCGAAGATGGGTATTAGTCGGAGGGGTATCCTGAGCTTGAAGGGATTGCTTGCTTGTTTGTCTGATGAGGGGGAAAAGATTGGGATATCGTGGGCAGGAATGGCATCCTTTATAGTCGATCAGCTGGGGAGCATTGAGGTATTTGTTTGGTACATCCTCACCCATTGTGGAAGTTGGGCGTTGATTGTACACACTCAGCATAGTTCAACCCTGATCGATGACATGGTCTGACGACGGTGCTGCTAACGACGGCCACTCTTCCCGATACTTCCGCAGCCTTCAATCTCCAGTCGCTAAGCAAACAGGGTTTGTTTGGCTTTCACCGTCGGCTTGGGTTCCGACGGCATTCCAATTTGCTATTTCCCTTTCAGGCGAGTTAGGTCGATAGGGTTGCATGAACCTGGCGGTTGTCCCTGATAAAATGCGCATATCCCGAACCAGGAAGCCAGGGTTATCTGACTATGCCGGACTATGAGTATGAGTGAAGTCCAGGCATTGTAGTGGTATGCCTATTGCCTGGTGGCGTTCAAGGGAATTCAAGGATATCCTGGCAAGCCTGAGCAAAGCTTCAAGCTCCCACCCATGTGGTCTCTGTTGTTGTGGGTGTTGTGCCAGTCAACTCTAATCGGGCGACTCAACGCCATTTGCATGGAGCAGCAGTGGAATGGTTGCAACCTTTGCAGCCGGCTGTACTTGGAGCTTTGGTGCGTGCCAGGATGGAAGGTGGAAGTAAAGGCATCAAGTTGGAACCATGTCGTTGGCAGCCTTCCAGCATCCGAAAAGGGGGTGGGGCATAATGCAGCACAATGAAGAAAAGCTTAAGTTCTTGCCCTTGGGTTTATCATGGCCGTAGGAACGACTTCACGTTATGCTAACTTTCTCTGTGATTTCGAGACTCGCCAGATATCGCAACAAGTAAACTTGAATGACTCTTGCAAGAAGTGGCCTCGATATTCGAGAGAATCAGCGAAGCAGTTTAGGAACGCGGGTCATGATGACCCTGGAGAAGCACCGAGGATGTTATCGAGGTTCTTGACCAAGTTCACGAGGAGCAAGAGGGTGCATGGATGTGGTTCTCGTCACTGGACGCTCCCGTAATCGTGTCAAATTTGGAGGACGCTTACACGCGGCAGGATTGTCGACAGGGAACTTGATCGGGGCTGATTGAGAATCCGCATGCATGGGGTTCTCCGTCTGTAAGATCGGACGTCGTTGCAGGTGGCGGATACACATCCGAGGGGGGCCGCAGACTTTACCCGACGAACTTTCGAACTCCCCAAAAGAGATATATCAAGAAATGGGTTATGCAAATCGTCCGCCAATGCCGACACTCTCCAAGCATAAGCAAGTAAGAGTACTTTGGCTATCTCTGGTTGCTGCATCAGCAGACAGGCGGAAACCTCCAAATAGGGCAATGAGACACCGCCAATGCGCATAATGGTTAGAACTCCGACAACAAGTAACCGCACAGTACCGGCGAGTTCACCGTGGTGAGATCTCCCGACTGGTTTTGCTGCTAAAACGCGTAAAACGTCCGCAGCTCCGGGTGCGACAAATTACAACATGCCGTATTGCGATTCCGGTACAGCTTTCTCACGCAACCGAACGTTCGGTATTGAATCTCAAGATAGAACCCAACACTCAAAGTCCAAGGTCTTTTCTACGTCCTCTGGCCGCAGATGTCCCGCACAGTCGCTCAACAACCTCAAGCTAAGCTTCGCGTTGTGGCTCGACCAATCGACAGTCAGCACAAGTCTAACATAGAAGAGTAGCGAAAGCATGACAATACTGTCCCCAAAAAAAGCGACGCAAAGCTGGGCAAAGTTTGGTTCGCCTGGTCAGCATTGAAAAATTGCTAATCAAAGGATCAGGACTCGCATCATTCGTCCCCTCTCATTGGACTGCCGGTTCTGCAAGGTGCTGCTACGCCGATGCTACGCCACTTCCTGGCATGAACTGCCCAGCTTGCCAGAGATTGTGGTCCGTAGTTTCTTTGGCAATAGACTCTGACGCATCTCGAGCTTCACCCACGTGGATCGTCGGAACGTTTTGAACTGCAGGCTGAACGAATACCGGGCCCGTGCGATGCCGCGACCCTACAGCGTGAAGGTTGGGTTCGCTAGGCGTTCCTCAGATGTGACGTGTCCAATGGCACGTCGGCCGAGGTATTGGAAACACTCATGCCATTGACCTGTTTCGAAACGAATGTGCGAACGGCGGCGTCCACACTTGGCTGCTTCGAGCGAGAAATGCCATGACAGGCGATCGTCGCCTGCAATAACCGTACGAACCGGTTCACGCACGGCTGCCTTGAACAAGCCACATTTGGACAGAGAACGCATCAGTGACTGGGGCGCGCTGCAGCGATTTGCCACGGGGGCAAAGCCGATAGATGGCATAGAAGCACCGACAATACATCAGAGTGGCGGCGGATGATCAAGTGAGTCATTTATTGAATTTCGTTAAGGCCCTTATGAGGGGTGAGAATGCATTTCAGGATATCTTGGCAAAGGCGATGATGAGGAGAGGAAGCAAGTCCGTCAACGGCGGTGTTTTTTCTCCATGTCTTTTCTTCGTGTCGTTCGCTCGAAGCGGAAACAAGGAATCGCTTACATGTTCATGCATAAGAACAACGATTGACGCAGAGAAACAGAAAGGGGGGGGGCCGCCAAGACTTGTTGGTGGAAAGAAGGGTTAGACGTTCATGAAGGGAACAGCGACAGCATCGTTACCGGAAGCCTCCCTGGGGGCCTCCGCTGTTCCAGTAGCCCTGGTTCGCGCCCTCGTGGCCACCGTCGCCATAAGTCTGCTGGCCGCCGAAGCCATGATCGCTGTAGCCCTGGGAGGGTGGGCTCATGGGCGGAGGGCTGTGTTGACCGTCGGGCGACCCAAGCCTGGAGTATCCGCCGTGGGAGGCGCTGCGGCCCGGGGCCATGGGAAGCGGACCTGAAGGCGGCATGCCGGGGCTCTGCGTCCGCAACGGAGACAGCACTTGTCCCCGGCCGTTGGGCGAATCGCTATACGCGGCCATGCCGACCGCGGCTCCGGCGCCAGCCGCGCCAGCAGCCATGGGGACGCTGTAGGTGTTCTCCTGGACCATGCCGTTCTTGCCGAATTCCGCGGCGTTGTACTCGGTGCCCGTCGATCCGGCGAAGGAGTCGGGGTCGACACCGCACTTGTGGAAACCCTCGAGCTCGAGGCGCTCGTTCTCGGCCCTCTGAGCGGCAAGCTTTGATTCGGCGGCACCGCGCCTGCGCTGGCGGATGAAGTACCAAAGACCAAAGGCGATGAGAGCGCAGCCGACGCCGACGCCTCCGGCATACACGGCGGTCTTGGCGGTTGGGTTGAGCTCATTGAACTTCTCGCTGACGGACTTGCTTGGTTCCGCCAGGAGAGCCTCCTTGACTGTCGAGTTGCCCCTGGCGCGCGAAGTTAGTACGGCGTCCTGCACGGAATGTCCGGATCGCGGCCGACTTACTCGGTTATCTTGATGCTCTCCCACGAACCCGACTTATCACCGAAAGAGTACTCCTTTCCAGAGCTGTAGTCCGTCACCTGCGCCGACTTGACGTACATGGTGTAAGGGCCGGCAGCATAGTCGGTTTCGCCTCCGGCCCATTCCTGGGTCCCCTTGGCCATGCGGGGGTCGCCGCCCGCCCAGATACCGAGGCTGAGGCGCATGGGCGTCTGGGGGTAGGCTTGGGAGTTGTTGGCATCCTTCGGGAGAAGAGTCCGTACGTTGTTTCCATTCACCCACCACTCGAGCTTCTCTTTGGTCCAAACGCAGGTGTAGTTGTGGAACTCGTCATGGACGCTTCCCGTTACAGGGTGCTCGTCGCCGTTTTGCCAATCCTCGACACCCTTGCCGAAGAAGTTGCTCAGTGCATCGTTCTTGATGCCAAGAAACTCCCAGTCGATCTCGTCCAGGGTGTCGCTGAGCCACATCATCGAGCTCACGATGCCCTTGCCTTTGGCCGCCCTTAGGTGAATTTCCGTGCGGCCCCAAAAGAAATAAAACTTGGTCCGAATCGTAGGAGAGTCGCCCTGCTTGCTGATGGTAAATTCGGCCCCGTTCTCGGCGGTGTACTTTACAGGTCCAACAGTCGTCTCCCAGGCATCGCTCGACGGTGTCGAGTTGAAGTTGAAGTTGTAGTCCATGCCGAAAGCCGGGTCGGCAGGACAAGTCGTGTTCATCGGGTTGCATTTGGTTGAAACCTGAGCGAGTGCAGGCTGGGCAAGCGATGCTAGCAGCGCCACTGCTGAAAGAGCGTATTGAGACAGCATGGCGTTCAGAATCGAGTCGTAGCCGCAAAGGTGTTTAAGCAATCAAGGGCTCTGGAGGGCCAAAGTATCGCTCAAATCTGAGTCGTGGGCTATCGCACGGAACGAAGTCCAAATGATAGAACAAGAAGCAAGTCAGTCGGTAGAGCACGGCGCACCTGGCAACGTGTAATAGACGGAATGAGTGAATAGTCTCGAAGGACAGAGAGAGAGTGTGTGTGTATGCCTGTAGTTGGCAGTGAAGGAGCGTAAGAAACACAATATCACTGAAGGGCCACCGTCATATTGGTACGGCAGGATCAGCAAATGAAGTTTCCTTTGAGAGAACGAAAGGAGTGAAAAGCCGTGTTGATGGAGGTGGGGTTTCAAAATTGAGTTGGAAAGGAGGGTGTATATGGGCGCCGGTACGAATGCTTCTCAGATGGACACTGGGCCGAGGAGACACGGAAGCACAGACAGATTTAGTTAACAAATCGGGAGGGGGATGGATGCAATGACAGGAGCAGGAGGGAAAGGCCTCATCTCAGCGTATCCGAAGCGGAGACCCAGAGGCATAGACAGGCCAGGGGATGCTAGGATCGCGACAAGCAACATGGTGATTTAAGGAGGTGCCCCAATGTCAGTTGCTCCTCTTTCGGTTCCTGGAGTTGCATCTGCTACGGGCAGCGTTTCCGCACCAGAGCCAACCAGGATTAGCGTCTTAACTATCGGTCGAACCAGAGGCGAGTAGCAGCCCGGGGCCTGGTTCGTTGTGGCACCGGGAGGAAAGGAAATTATTAGGCAATTGTTAAGCGACCAGCTGGGAAACTCTGAAGGTGATCCCAAGATTGTTGGTGGACCGCCCTTCTACATTAGGATGGGGGCAAAAGCCCTCGTGATTCGGCAAGCTGCGTCCGAGGTCAAGCGTAGAAATACCCAGTTTCCTTATCCTGAGAGATCTCCAGAACTATCTCAGACTTAACAGCTGGTTGGACAAGTATGCAGATTCGGAGAGAAAGAAAGTGTGCAACTCTACGAATGGAGCAAGGGTTGAGACAAGGGTCGAATCAATCAATCTCGAGACACCTGCCCAAATGAAACGACATTTGCCAAGCAGTCACCCAAAACATCCAATCACGTCGTGATGGTCCTGGTTGGGAAAGAGTACTCCCCGGCACGAAGAGCCTTTTGCCTGGAAACCGTGTGCTAGTTGAGCATAACGGATGCATACATATTCACGAGGACTATTTGACCACGAAGCGACCAACAAATGCACACCAATGCATACGGTAGCTCGCCATTGACGGAGTCGGCAGACCACGGCTGGATCATGATGACATGGCCGTCTGTCGATGTTAGATACCTGGAGATATCACAAATGTGGGTGGTAAGAGCATGTATAAGGTCGGCTTTCGCCGACGGCGATTGGGACCCGCAGGCTCAGAGGTCCGACTCATGAAGAAGCGCAAGCGCAACGGGTCCGGACTGAGATTGGATTCCGGTAACAGTACAGAGTAACACGAATGGATTGAATGTGCATGCCTGACAGCTCTCGTCCGGCGGTGGAACGTCACGTCATAGCCAGTCCATTGCAGTTTTGCGTGTCGGGATCCCGCGCTGGCGACGAAAACTGTTCGAAGATCGAACGGCAGTTTGTGGAAAATGGACGGAGAAGGTGGGAAAGACCATACGGTGAAGCCGGTGAAGTAGTGAGTGATGAAGATGTGAGATTGGGCGGATAATGTGAGATGACTAAGGCTGCAAAGGCAAAAGACGATTCTTCGGGTGTTCGGCCCAGCTGCGGGCCCAAACGCCCGGGTCAGGGCCGGCCGAGATCCATATTCTTAAATGGTTGCGCGCGCAGCCGCTGAAGCACAGGGTTTTTTCTTCTTATTTTTCTCGGCCATGGCCGCCGTCTTCGTCACAGTCACAGGCGGCCGGCTCGGCCTGACCGATGTCGGACCAAACCCCAAACCACCACAACAAGTTGTTTGCTTTGTTTACACCCGTCGTTCCAGTTGCCGAGTCGAGAGGAAATGGACGCAAAAGGTCCTCGGGAAGAAAAATGCGCCGCGTGAACACGCCCTCGATGGCGGTTCTATGGCAGATCTGCAGATAGACTTGAACATGTCGATGGTTTGCCCTGCATCCGTAGAATGCCAATACCACAATCTCGGCAATCTATCCGGTCCAAAGCCCACATCGTCCCCGAACCTCACCAAACAAAGCGTGACTCACGGCAGCCCAGTCCGGTCCCGATTACGCGGCGGTGGGTTCCTCGACACGGGCGCTTACCCCGAGAGGTCATAGTCGTGCAAAAAGCGCCGTGTCGAGCGGCAAAACGACATGCCCAGATGCGATAACGCAATGTCAACCCTAGACACGGCTGCGGGATCAACCAGGGAGTTTTTTTCAGCCGCCCTCCATTCATATACCGGTTTGGACCCTTCCTAGCCTCGTCTCTCGCCTGCCCTCTCCCTTATCTCCCCTTTCCACTCCGATTTTCGTCGACGGCTTCGAAATCTGCTACTGCCAACTGCCATCACCAACATGAGTGCACAGAACGGCCTTCGAGTGGGTGACTCATCCGACACCGACCACGGAAACGAACAGCAGACGCGCGATGCTCCATCCAAGCGGACCGTCGTCGATTGGCTCCGAGACGATGTCAACATCCGATACACCGATATCCCCGTCCTCGCCTGCTGTCTGCTGTCCGGTTTGTGCGACAGTGTAGCGGTCAACGCTGCCGGCGTCTTCGTCAGTATGCAAACAGGTCAGTCAACAACTCTCTATACCTCCCCAGAGTATTGTGGCGTGATGCTCATCTAGCTATTAAAAAAAAAGGCAACACCATCTTCATGGCCCTTGGTGCCTCACGTCTGCCAGCCGGCGAGCCGCTCCTCTGGCTCAAGTCTCTCAGCTCCATCGCGGCGTTCTGGCTCGGCTGCTTCTTCTTCTCCAAGTCGAGGCACATCCACCCCAAACGCAGAAGCACCCTCGCGCTCTCGTTTCTTCTCCAGGCGTCCCTCATCTTCCTCGCCGCCGCCTTCGCCCAGACCCGTCTCATCGCCGACTTTGGGGCCACATCCGTCCAAGGTTCCGACACAAACCACGAGTTCAAAACTTCCGAGAACCCTCTCGTCATGGTCCCGCTCGCCCTCCTCGCTTTCCAATTCGGTGGACAGATCGTCACCAGCAGGATCCTGGGCTACAACGAGGTCCCCACCAACGTGCTTACCAGCGTCTACTGCGATCTCCTCTCGGACCCCAAGCTCTTTGCGCCCCTGAAGGAAAATCCGAAGCGGAACAGGAGGTTCCTGGCCGTAGTTCTGCTTGTGCTGGGAGGCATCCTTGGCGGTTGGTTGCAGAGAAGCCAGGCTGGCATGCCTGGGGCGCTTTGGATCTCTGGTGCTGTTAAACTAATCATTGCAATCGCCTGGATGGGCTGGGCCAGTAACGAACCAGCGGAAAGCAAGCTTGAGAAGGGTGTCGCAAAGTCATAAACGGGTTCGGTTGCTTGTTCAAGGCTTGAGATGTCAGTGGGGGCGGTCAGGATCGTGGTTCACTTACCACCTCGCAGACTTGGTCTCAACGCAGGGGGAAAGGATGCTGCGATAATACCCATGAGTAAGAGGTGTCTTACTCTGCTTTTTTCCCCAACAGTTGTTTTCATCAGATATTGTTGATTGATGTTTTGCCCCGATGTTTTCATGTGTTTTGGGTATCCGGTTATGTTCCTCTTGGCTTTCCAACGGATGAGAATGCCACACTGAGCGGCTCATGTTGCCATCGTCTTTGACTTATCGGGATACCTTGGAGGCTATGTCGAACGCCTTTCAAGCTTCTTGGCACGGATTCCTTCGGACGTCTCGAAGGAGTTCACGGTGACGGCTTCTGCACTATTCGCCATACTCAGGTGAGTTACGCATCACCATTCTTCCGGCAGCATATCCAGGTGAGAACGGCGACGAACAGCTAGCAACCCCCGTTTCGAGAAGAGTTGTCGATGTCTCAATATGCCCGGCATATGTTCGGTTCGTATACATTGAGTCATGTCTTACCGACTTTGGATCCATATGTAGTATATGTAGTTTCCTGTCCTCGAGTCTCTTCGCAAAGCTTCCTTGAGCAATTGCGTCTCTTTCTAGCCCGGAGAAGGCTCCTGCATGCGTTTAAGGACATTTCAGCCTGTCGATTCCTCGGCACTGGTCAAGTTGTATAAGCTACCCGGGACATGGAGCGTCCTCCAGCAAGGAGCTTTCACCCAGGCATTGCTTTGGTTTAAGACTTTCATACAAACCAAGCCTAATTCGTCCCACCCATCCTACACCCTCGGTTCGCCAGCCCTGGTGTAACATCGATTCACGCACTACCGGACTGGCCTTCGAGGAAGTGTATCCCGCCGTGTTCCTAACATGAGCACCTATTTGGTAATCAGTGTAAGCTGGCACCTCAGAAGGGGGTACTACAAATTCATTCCCCCTCGCTAACCGAGCGTTGTAACTTCAATATCGCGACCGTAGCCGAGTCACAGCATTTCGGGTTGGGGGGGATGGCAAGCCACAACGTCAACGAGCCTTCTCCAATCGTCATGTCCGCCGTTGGGAACCAACCCGTCTCAACCCAGAACACCTGAACCACTGCCAGCTCATCAAGGCCACCTCGTCACCGGAAAGCACCCCTTGCATCCGAGCACAGCCTCTTTTTGTGCCTACGCTCTCACACATCTACACCACCAGAGATGTATGTACGATGTCATGACCTGGACTTCTACCCCCTTTAGCCCCTTGTCAACTTAGCACCGTCAAACCAGACTGGTCTCGGGGGTGAGAGGACAAGACAATTCCTGAGGTAAGACCCTGCAACTAGCAAACTGGGAGGAGGGAGAAGGTGGCTGGAATCTAGGGGTCCATCCATAAGAGGCTAGACCGCCGGCATCAACAGGTCTCCAATTGGTCAACTCACCATGACCTTGACCCCTGTCTCCCATCCTGCCCGTCCGTCCTACCCTCGGCTACCCTTGACGTCACCGACGAAGGTGATCTTTGACCGCCGATCGACGACAAACCTGTCTGGGGTCGCACAGCACCAACCACGACGCTGCCAAAGACTGAGAGAGCCGCGGAGCTTTAGACTCCTTTCCTTCGCTAAGGGGCGCCAGGAATGGGTGATGGAGAGTAGAGGGCTTCGGGATGACCACCTTGGCATCATTGTGCAGCAATAACCCATGCCGGATGGCCAACAAACAACCGCTGGCAGGATCTGTCTCGGCACGGGCGCCCGCCATGCAACGTACCTTACTTCACAACGTCAGCTCTCGAGGCCCCCTAGTGTCAAGAGACGAAGAGTGTAATGAGAACAACAAGCATGGGGAAGAAGGAACAGGAGGGGGGGGTTGGGCAGTCGAGACAGATATAACTTCTTCCCGTTCCCGCCCAGAGAATTGCCTTCCGTCTTATCCAGCATCCCAAGCCTTCGCCCTCGTCACGGTCCACGCAATCAAACCCTAGTCCAATCTTACCTCCCTCCCATTCAAATCCAATACATATCCAAAAATAAAATAAAAATGCCATTCTTCAGAGGCGGCCGCCGCGAGCCCTCGCCCGAGCTCGTCCGGGAACCGACCCCACCGCCGCCGGAGCCCCGTCGCCACGGCCTCTTCGGCTCCCGCCGCGATCCCTCCCCAGAACCCGTCCACCACCACCAACCCGTGGCTGAGCCCGCGCCTCGGAAGCACGGTCTCTTCGGCTCCTCCCGCCGCGATCCCTCCCCGACGCCCACGACCCGCACTTCGGCCACCTCGCGCTCCTCCCTGTCGTCAACGACCTATCACACCTCACCCGACGGCCATCATCACAATGGCGTCGGCGGCGGTGGGGGAGGATCCATGTTCCGTCGCTCCACGGACGCGTCGTCCGGCCGCCGCGGCATCCTACAGAAATTCGGTGGCGTCGGCGGCGCCGTAGAGATGGACCCGAGTATCGTCCAGGCCCGCGAGCGTGTCATGGGCGCCGAGGCCGCCGAAAAGGAGGCGGACCGCGCCCTGCTTGCCGCCCGCGAGAGCGTCATCGCTGCAAGAGCCGAGGTGCGCAGGCTCGAGGAGGAGGCGAAGGAAGAGGCGAGGCGGGCCAAGATCAAGCAGTACCACGCCCGCGAGGTCTCCAAGCGCGGCAAAGCCCTCGGTCGTACGTTTTCTCGCCCCTGTCCCTTACACAATGTGTCGACGAAGCTAACAGAGCACTCTAGGCCACGGTGACTAAAGCCCATCACACAACACCTTCGTTAGACATCTGAAGGAGTCACACTGTCTGTAATTTCCCTTTGTTTTTCACGAGGTCATGATTCATGTCGTGGTGTACTGGCAACGAGACAGGAGTTAAACGCGAGCGAGATCAAATCCCTTTCTGTCCAGTGTATTTGTTGGTTTGATATCATAGATGGTTGAAGGTTAGTTGTTATGAGGTTATTTGCGGATTTAGTAATAACTTTATAGGTGTAACTGGGCTTGTATAATCTAAGATAGACTATGGCCTGCGCGCCTGCTAAGGCGAAAGTGTAGGCTGTTGCCGCCCTACTTTTGCTAGCGCTAGGCGTTACCCTACTTTTACCTTNATAACTTTATAGGTGTAACTGGGCTTGTATAATCTAAGATAGACTATGGCCTGCGCGCCTGCTAAGGCGAAAGTGTAGGCTGTTGCCGCCCTACTTTTGCTAGCGCTAGGCGTTACCCTACTTTTCCCTTGCTTATCTACTTTCCTTCTAGAACTAGATTAATCTTATGTTCTAGTGCTAATTCTAATCTAATACTAGTAACTTTTTCTTTATAGCAAAAAGTACCCTTTTTTGCGCTAGATTAGTAGAATTAGCCTAAATCCTCTAAAAACGTAATAAGAGTAAAAGTAATTATT
>PUHP01000835.1:0-18783 GCA_006783085.1 Colletotrichum shisoi | reverse complement strand
GTAGTCTAGTTAGTTATCTAGCTGTTATTTAATGCTATAAAGTACTATTTAGCATATCTAGATAGGTTAGATAGAAACTACTAGGCCTGGACTAACTTACCCTTATAGATAACTAACAGGTATAGAGATCTCCTATTAGTAGATACATACTTAATGAGAGATATCTGTGCCTTAGATCTAGGCTGTTTTTTCTGGATATATTGCAATGCTACAGAGCCTAGTACTAGCCTATTAACTCCCTTCCCCTCTACAATACCTGTCTTATCTATGTTCTATTAGTTAGATAGATAGATATCCTAGATGATAGGGATGCTATCTAGAAGATAGAAGAATTCCTAGATAACCTCTGTAGAATAGGCTTTCTATCGCCTAGCATCCATTGCTCTAGATTAACGGGTTATAATAGATGGATTTTGCTGTAGGAATTAGCCTATCTACTTCCTCCCTAAGGGTTAAGAGGGATTACCTGTTATACGCTTAGCTAGTCCTTTAACTTATTAATAGGTAAGGGTACTACCTAGGGAGTATTAGATAGATATATAAGCAGCTAGACTAGCCGCCTAGGCCTAAGATAATTACTAATAGTTAGCCTATGCTAGATTTCTACTTTGCCTACTATAGAACTAATGCTAAAGTGACTAGTATGGTATACCCTAGTTGTAGGTAGCCTAGTAGATAGGGTAACTATCTGCTATATCTACAAGGGCCTGCTAGAGCTTAAACTTAGTATATTACTTTATAGTGTAATAAAAAAGATATCCCAAGAAGATGGCGTTATTTGGTGATAACTAGTAATTGTTGTGATGGTTTGAAAAGGGGGTTATGTTGATGGTTGTGGCATTTTCGGATGGCTCGGATGTGGGGTGGGTGGGTTATCGTACTTGAGTAGTTCAACCTTGTTTTCCGAAAGCGACATTAACACCTTCGAGTCTGCCCCTGGCCCGTCGACATGGTGGAAGGGGTCTCTCGTGAAACCGACTTATATACCATTGGGGTGTTCTTCCCAACTGGTTAAACTTGTCCGTGAACCGTTCGCATCCATCAAAAATACACACAAAGCACCTCACGCTTCTCCCTGCGACTCCATCATCATGGCAAAACTCATGCCCCTGACCCTCACCCTATTCCTTCTCCATGGCGCCTACGCCATCCCAACCCCTTCTCAGCCCATCTGCCGCGGCGTAGATATCACAGCAACCTCCCCGAACCCCTCCCTCAACCTGATAGACCGCTCGACGTCCTTAACCCCCCGCGCCCCACCCGCCTCTTTCACGGCAAATCCGTCCATCGGCCCCGGTGGCTCCTCCTTCCGGGACTCAGCTCACTTCCGCGTCTACGCCTCGGACCTCTCCGCCGCCGACCGCGCCCTGCCGCTACTCGAAGGCCCCTATGCTTGCTTCGTCGACGCACTCGGCTGGCGCTCCACAGGTCTATCCTACAACGTCGACTCCAACGCCGACGGGCCTTGGACCAAGCTTAACGTCTACAGCGTCGACAGCCTTCCCGGCCCTGCCGGCGTCATGCACTCCGACGCCGCCACGGGAATGGCCTGGCTCGAGATCGTGAACCCTCACCTTGTCACCTCCGTAACAGTCCACGAGTTCGGCCACGGCTTGCACTACCACCAGCAGACGTGGGTGTACCAGGGCCGGACCGGCGCGTGGTGGGAGACGCTGGCCAACTGGGTGTCAGACACGTTCCTGACCTCGCCGCTGTGCGCCGCCGCCCGAAGCGCCAGCGGGCAAGCCACTCCCTCGACGAGCGAGATCAACGTCGTCAAGACCATCGGCGACTCCTTCCAGGTCATAGTCGACGGCACCGCCGGCAGTGGCAACTACTACCAGGCGTGGCCGTTCTTCACTTACATCACCAACAACCCGGACGGCTTAGCCGGCCTCGGCCGCGACGTGATGCGTCAGTTGATGGTGCGGTACAGTCCCAACTCCAACGAGACGCCGCTGCACACCCTCCAGCGCGTCTCCACGGGTGCCTCGGTCGCCAATATCGTCGGCAAGTACTGGGCGCGCATGGCGTACCTCGACATCGGTCACCAGCAGGCACAGTCTGTCTTCTTTAGCCAGCGGGGGCGCATCAACTTCGCCAACGTCGACTCAGCGGGTACCGGCAACTACCGCGTCAAGTCGGACAGGCGGCCGCGGTACATGGGTGCCAACGTGATCCCGCTCAAGAACCCTTCCGGCGCGGTGAGTGTCAAGATCACGACGAGCGGACAGCTGACGTCGCACCTGGTTGTGCGAAACACAGGGAGCGGCGCCGTGAGGTACGTTGAGCTGGCCAACGGAGCTGGAAGCGTGAGTGTTGCTGGCGGCGAGGAGGCAAGCCTTGTTGTCGCGAATACGCCGGCCAACCTGGTGCTGTTTGATCCGTTTGCCTTGTCGGCCGAGGTCAACACGGGCGTTGACTACTCCTTCACTTTGTCTGGAGCGACGGCTTAGGTGGCAGATGGATGGATGATGGGTGCGTAAGCGTTCGCGGTGTATTGTATATACTTCTTGTACATGAGTTCTCTTCGGTGGTTGTTGCATATTGACATCAAAGCGTTGACATCGACGGCCTCGTCCAGTAAATCTGACCAAATCTATGACTGTTGGCCATTTGGGGGTCATGTAACCAAGCTTGGTAATCCATGAGGAGCGAAGATACGCGGTAAGAAGTCCATTTCGAGACCCGAACTCATGACATCGGCAAAGCCAAGAAGGACAGACGCAACGATGATGTCCAAATACGACGACTCCGAGGCGTGGCCGGATAGACGTCCAATCGACGAAATCCATATCAAGGACCTTTGCCGCCACTGACAGCCCACTTCTCGACCAGAGCCCAAAGTTCGGCGCCGCTTTCCCTGGCCCCTCCTTCACTCTGGTCGTCATCTGCCAGAAGCGCTTTGATTTCGTCACGATCCGGCACGACGTAGCTTGGGGGCCTCGTCTCGCTCTCCTGGATCGCCAACTTCACCCAGGGGTCAAGATACTGCTTCGCTTCGGCGGGTATATCCAACTTCATCGCCCATGCCATTGCTTGAAGCGCCTGC
Source organism: Colletotrichum shisoi (assembly GCA_006783085.1). Classification (NCBI taxonomy): domain Eukaryota; kingdom Fungi; phylum Ascomycota; class Sordariomycetes; order Glomerellales; family Glomerellaceae; genus Colletotrichum; species Colletotrichum shisoi. The sequence continues at coordinate 15,731 of PUHP01000835.1, read as the reverse complement.
AGGAGGTACATGGACATGCGAACAACACGGGCAGAGAGGCCGCCGATGATGCAGAGGCGCGTGAACAGGTCACTCGTGGCGGCGTGGTTGTCGTTGAGAAACGGCATCAGGTTTTGCGTAGCCACAAACACTTGGCGGGTAATGTAGGAGTGGGTGATGTATCGTTGTAAGTATGCTTCTGCAATGGTCGTGTCGGATATACAGTGCTGCAGGCAGACAGATTTCACGGTAGTGGTAGGTGTCGTAAAGGGGGTATCGAACTTTGTTGATGGATGGAGGGACTGCAGAAGGACGTATGCGATTTCGTTCTCGTGCATCCTGGACAAGGTCAGAAAACATCGCCGTTCTTGGGGCGGGTTTGCTTACCTGAGGAAGCAGGTCGCGGGAGTGAAGTTGATTTCGACGTGGAAACGGGTGGGCAAGGCCTCCCTAAACTCCTGCAACCTGCAATACCAATGCTTCTTCCTCCTGACGTCTTCTATGCTGCCCTTTATGGTGCTGCCGGAAGTAAGGTACTGCATGATGTCGTATTGCAAACAGGCAAGGTCCGACACGACAGTGGCCATGCCCGGCACGATGGGTATCTGATTCGTTGATGCCAGGTGCGGCCGTCCGAGGACATCAACATTGCCTCTTGGCTCGATGGCGTCTCTGCCGTGGTTGTCGAATAATCTTGGTATTGAAGGTGGGGGAATATCGGCGACTGAGTTGTAGAAATACGAGATCCGACTATGGGCAAGAATCAGCATCTGATGTGACAGGAATGAAGCTTTGACGGGGAGGTATCAAGTTTTGAAGAGCGTATCACCTTTCCATGAAGAAGATGGCCCATACCGCCCTTGAAATGCACAACATCTCGACAGCATTGGCCGGGTCGTCTTTGTTGAGCATGGCGAACCGCCGCTCGGGTTTGAAGCGCTTGTACCGCTCCCAGGCCATAAAGCGATACATCTTGGCGCTGGACTCGTCTCCAGCGATGCTGGCCGACCAGTCGACGAGTACGAGTGCCAGAATGGTGGGTATTGTGGCGCGTCCATGACTTTTTTCCAGCAGCTGCATAACCTCCTCCCGGAACAGTCTGGAGAGGTCTCTGCCAGTGACGGCACTGAACTGTTTGGCGCTCTCAAGGAATGGCTGGCGAACGAACACAGGCGGTCAGCGTGTCCAAGGCGAAGATAGGACAGATGAGGACTGTTGCGGACTCACTGCGCGAACTGCACAAATAGCATTGACGAGGACGGGCGAGCACCACTTGGCTTGCTTGATGCTGCCGGCTCGCATGTCGTCGACAAACGCGGTTTGCTCGATGGCCGGGAAACAGCTCACGTTGTCCCAGGTGAAGAAGTCGGCGATGAGCTCCGACACTAGACCATCGTCTACCACGGTGGTCCATGGTTTGGCGGGCACGCGGATGGGGCTGTTCTCGAGGGCTTTTTCGTTGATCTTGGCCAGTCTCGAGTCGTGTAACCGATGATTCGTCGATGGCGTGGGGAGCAGAATTTCTGCCTGGCGGATGGACTCCAAAACTCTGAGGGGATCGCCCGAGACTCGGATGCGGCGGAAAATTTCCTTTGCCTCGTCCTCGGTCTTGGTGCAGACCATGCGGAAGAGGTCTCTGTACTGGGCGTTTTCCACCTCCAAGACGTTGGCCTTGCGTTTGAGGGCGAGACTCACCGTCTCACCCTGGTTCGCCTCGTAGTGGCAGTCGACGCCTCGCTTGGAGCAGTGCTGGCATTTCGGGCGTTGGCCATCGCACTGGATAGGGGGGAAGAGAGAGGCGAAAAAAGTCAGCCTGGGAGGCGGGTAACGTGCATGTAAGAGTCTGTAGGGGGCGTGGGATGGGAATACATGGCAACTCTCTCTCCTTCTTTCTGCCCCTCTATCTCCCTCTCTCGCGTGGTTGTTATCTCACCTTGGCCTTTCTCCGTCGACAGTTATCGCAAGCAACGGCAATGACCTGTCGCTTGGACGCAACAGCACGCGGCTTCGGATCATCCGAGGATTCGACACTCTGACTCCTGGCCTCGGTGTCCGAAGCCTTGCTCGAGGACACATCGCTGTTGGTCGCCGGTCCGCCCGTTCCACGTCCAGAGGCGGAGGGTTGCTGGGCCGCCGCCGCCGCTGCTGCTGCGGTTGCCGGTGTAGGTGGGAGAGAACCGGAGGGCTGGGCACCGGGCGCGGGAAGAATAATGCGGCGACGCTTCGACGAGAGCGACATGAAGGTTAGGAGGGGATTCGCCGGGTGTGGTGGTGTTGTGATTTGAAAGGGGAAACCCCTTTTGATTTTGCTTTCGTTTTCGTTATTTGGCCATATACGGTGCGGTGCGGGTGTGGATATGTATGTGTGGCTTTGTTCCGTCGAGTTTCTTACGAGCGTGTTGGTTGGTCTTACGGCACATACAGCCAGAAGACTTCTGGTTCCCTCCCCCCGTCGCTCTCTTGCTCGGTATCTCTCCTCAAAAAGGCATGGGGTCAGTGGGATGTAAGTGATTGGATTGGCATAAGCTGGATGACTGTATGGGTGTCTGACTGCCTAGGTCGAGTGCGGATGCTGTTGCTGTGCTGGAGAGGGCAACGAACAAGAGGGCAAACAAGCGGTGCGGTGTGATGTGGTGCTTGCTTCGCTGCTTCACTGGGGCTTCCTTCCTTCCTTGCTTCCTTACTTGCTTCCTTCTTTCGTCCACCGCTGAACCCTCGATCTCGATCGGTGGGTCCCCTAGTCGGAAACCCGTCACGTGGGGCTGTTGAGGGGGCTCCCATCATTGGTCGCGCGGCACCTTCCGACCAATGGGAACATGTCGGAGCTCGCTCCTATAGTCGGGGTGGAGTCCAGGTCACCCCTCCGCCGACGGATGGGAAAGAGCAGAATAGCGAGGGAAAAGGGGCATGGGAAAGTGGAAAGTGCCGGTGGAGCTGCATGCGAAACAGACTTTGGGGAGAAAAACACCACCAGGCAGGGAAACAGAAGGGAAAACGAAAGGAAAGAATGACCTGACGGTGAACATAGGAGGGGGGGCAGAGTGATAAAAATCATCTGGGGAAAGAAAAACTGAGTGCAGCACAGTGACGGAGGAGAGGTGTGCGTGCTACATTCTCCCACCCAGACCCGATAGGCCTGGCTGGGCCCTCATCCGACCATGTCCCCGGCTTACTAGTGGCTGGCTCTCAGATGCAAAGCGGGATGTACGTTTGCGTGCGCGTGTGTGTGTGTGTGTGCTTGTGTGCGTATGTGTGTGTGTTCTTGTACTATGTATTGATAGAAGAATGTGTGGTTTTTCCTTCCTCTTCTGTGTGACATGCGTGGATGGAAAACACCGTATGTAATCATTGTGTCGTCCCAGGGAGGTACGACGGCAGTTCGTTCTTCCCTCAACCGCCAACACCAACCGCCGGAATGGCCCGGGGAGCCTTACTGTCTCGCCAATGCCTTTGTACCTTGTGCCGTGTACCTTGTCTCTGGTACCAGCGTACAATACCTCTGTAGGTACCTCCGTACAGTACCTACCTACCTAGGGAGGTAGCTACCTATGGAGCAAGCTGGTGTCAGTTTCATCTCGGCTCTCTCTCTTTCTTCGTGCCTTTCTCTTTGCTTTCCGCCGTCGCCTCGTTACCTCAAACTTCACTATCGCCGCCTATTCTGCGACGCTGTTCAGCACATCGTAGCCGCTTTCCGCCAACCACTCCTTGACGAGCCCATCCGTGTACTGATCCGGCGTTGCAACGTCGAATAGGAATGCCAACGTGTCGCTCTCGACAACCCCCCGACCGCCCATACCACCACCACCACCACCACCACCACTACCATCACCACTGCTGCTGCAGTTTCCTTGACCCCTTGACGAGCCAAATGACACCCCTGATACCCCTGCAACCGCTCCATCGGGCATGTCGAAATCTGCCGGTGCCCTAGCAGCCGCTATCTCGGCTCTGAGGCCGCTCCAGTCCTGCAGTTGTGAGACATCTTCACACTGATACCACTCGCGAGCCAATAGCCGCACCGCTCGCAACGCCCGCTCGCTCCACGCCCACCATGCCGTCCTGAGATCTCGCAGCGCGTCGATGCACGTCTGCAAGTGCCGGATCGCCTGCTGCCTGTTGGGGTTCGTCGGGCGCGCGTCGATAAGGTGGATGACGGTCGCCGAGAAGCAGAGGTGAACCGCCGCGATGGGGATGCGCCGCTGCAGGGCCTGTCAGTGTCCACACCAAACTTGTCTTCGGAACTGATCTCACGAGTGTGTATTGCTGTTTATACACTCTCAGCAGCCTCGCAATCTTCGCCGCCGAGTCGCGACATGTTGCCATGTGCCGGTTCGCATATTCGTCGCCTTCGTCGCCGATATTCTCCAGTGATGCGTCTACACCGACAACCGGCCGCCGCTTTCTCTTGTGTACGAGCGGTTTGTGGAGGAGAATGAGATGCGCGTGGTATTGTATGCTGCATAAGTTAATCGAGTCAGCCGAATAACGACGAATGAGAAGTCCGTCTACGGCTTGCGCGGCCGCCAACCTACTGAAACAGACACACGTGAGGAAGCATCGGCGTCTTGATCGAGGCCGGCAGCCGCAGGTAGCTCGGTAGCTCCCTATAATGTGTGCGTATTTCAACGTCTGTTTTGCTGACAATGTCTTCCATTTCTGGAATGGCCAGTGTACGGTTTGCTGCGTAACTATCTTTTTGTCAGCCTGAAACCTGCCAGTCGCGACCAAGGGTCTCATACATGTCGTCCATCGCTTCGCACGCAATCGTCATGATCTCCGATAAATGGCACGCTGTCGACGATATGTGCGAATGAATGCCCAACGACTTCTCGCCGCCGAGCGAGTCGGAGCCCGGCAGCCACGGAGTGAACTCTTCAACGGTGTCGATGCTGGGTTTCGGGCATGATATGGTCGATTTTGGCGTGCTGCTCGGCCGACCCAGGCCGATGGCGAACAGTCTTTGCGAGTCGTCAGCGTCTTGTAGACAAACAGAACAAGAGTCTGCTTACTTGTCAACGACGTAGCATCCCCACCACGTTACTTTCCTTGCTTCAGCCTCTTCCTCCGACACCAAGCCAGCAGTTGTCCACTTGGAACCGTCGAGATGCAGGCCGAGGTTGTGTGCCATTCTTGTTGCGTTGCCTGGTTCTTGGTCAGCGGAACGTCGTCTCCACACGGGCTACATCGTCCTCACCTGAGTACAGCCATCCCAGCGCCTCCTTGCCGTCCGACATGATTCGCAACGCCAAGAGGCATGCAGACTGAACAGTCGTAATCGAAGGCGCCTCACTTTCATACAGGAGCAGTATCTTGGCTTGCTCGCAAAACGCGTCCCCGGCGGTACTCGGCTCATCGGCCACAGACCTCAGCTCAATACGGTCAGAGTACCGCGCCGCGATGGCGAAGATGGAGCACAACAGGAGCGGCGAGCAGTATTTCCCATCGTCTTCGCCCCGAAAGCTTTTGAGAAACGCGCTCTTGTGGATCACGTAGTTCCATGGGTTCTGCCATCGCCAGTAGAGCTCAAGCAGGTGCTCCTGCAGCTCACTGGAGACGCTCACGATTTTTCCGAGTTGAGCGGCAGCGGCCAGGCCTTGCCTTCGGACTCTGACCGACGGCTCGTGGGGATCGGTATCACAGAGGGGCTCCCGGACGAGGTTGTACGAACTTTGCGATCCAAAGTAGTGCAGTTGGCCATCGTCTATGACGTTAAGGCGACCGACCAGGCCTGTGAGGTCCGAAAGAGGGCTTTGTTCATCGTCTTCGCCGGTGCTTTCAGCCTGATCGGCGTCTTGAGCGTTTGGGTTGCTCTGAGTCGATGCCGGTTGAGAGCCTAGCGATACTACCTGAGCCTCCAGGTGTCGGATCCGGGTCTGCAGGGACTCGACATATTTCTTGCTGGGCGGTCTGGCATCACACGGATTGCTTAGCACTGAGCGCCCATCTTCTCAACCGGTTGCCGGTGGACGTTACCGTCGTTTATTGTCCGCGTGCTGAAACTCACACTCGGTCCCTTTCCTCAAACACGAGCCACAGACAGGCTGCTGGCCATCGCACTATTCTCTCAAGTCAGCCACGCCGTTAACCCATTTTTCAAGCAAACGAGAGGATTCTGGATAGAGGAAAGCGGCGCCTTACTCGCATGCGCCTCTGACGGCACGCAAGACAAGCGATCGAGACGCGTTGTCTCTTTGCGCCCTCTCGCGGCGCGGGCGCGGCGGAGCTCGACATTGTCCGTTCAACTAACTCCCTTGATGAGTGGAGCTTCAAGAGGATTCGGAAAACGTGTTACAAAACAAAGACGAGAGACAAGAGTAGCAAAGATCAGGTAGGGGCTTATTTCCCACCAGGCAATGTCCTTGGTATAATAACCTCCTGGTGATGTGGAAGCTGGAGTTTCGACATTACACACTACTACTACCAAAGTTACTATGGAACAACCCCGCACTCGCCTTATCATGGAACCTGCGCTCAGCTATCAACCCTGATCAGAAGACGCTCCCGATGATCTGCTTGGACAAACTCAAAGCCAAATGCACGAGCCCAGCTAGCGCAACCCTCGTTCCCCCGTTCCCCCGGCATCATCAAGGATCCCTGGTCCCTTCCTCCACCCAACCCAGACCGTCGACACCCCCATCATCGGCTACCTGCTCAGGGCTCGGCCGCGTAGAAGACTGGACGCGCAGGATACTTGTTGACGCGCAGGCTCAGCTGGTCAGGCCGGCAATAGTGTCCGACGATATCCAGATTCTGCTTGGCTTTGGCCTTCTCGGCCAGGTCGACGTCGGCATACAGGATACACTCTTCCCCGGGCGGCGGGCGTTTGACAAGCTCCTCGCCCCAGGGGGAGTAAATCATGCTGAAGCCGCCGCCGTCGCCCGGCGTGCTGTTAGCGTAACCGAACTCGTCGATGCGGCACTTCTTCTTGGATTCCTCGCTGACGACTTGCGTGCAGACCATGACGAAGCACGCACCCTCGAGCGCGACAATCTGCGAGAATCGCAAGCTCATCTCGTCGGTAATGTGGCCCGGCCAGTCCGGGTCCCGCTCGCCGTCCTTGTTGGTTGGGTGCGGCCAAATGACGGGCCAGCTGGAGACGTGCAAATCGACGTTCTGCTCGTACTCGTAATACCGGAGGAGCGATTGCGTGTGCTCCCAGCAGTTGAGCCCGCCAATCTTGACGGACGGGTGGAGGGTGCTGGGCGCAACGGTCTGGAGGGACTCGCCCTGACCGTCACCCCAGTATGCGCGCTCGACGTGCGTAGGCTTGATCTTGCGGCGGTGGTGGACGATGACGCCGTTCTCGTCGATGAAGGACTGACAGATCAGGCAATCAGTAAACAGTAATCAGAGACAGGGAGGAGGGCCAAGGAAGAGTGAGAACGCTGCTACTGCTTACCTGGGCGATGTACAGGGTGTTCTTGAAGCGCTCGCTGTAGCCGAGCACGACGAAGACCCCAGCCTCCTTGACGGCAGCGCAGATGCGCTTCATCTCGTCCGAGTCCTTTACGAGAGAGTTGCGGAAGTATTCGTTCATGAAGGCGGCGTTGTCCGCCGGGGACTTGGCCCAGATGCTCCTTTCCCCGCGCGAATCAACTCACTAATCTGATGATTCGAGCACCAAGCACGAGTCCAAGTGACTTTCGGATGCAAGTCAACTTACCAAGGGTATCCGGGGATGAAGACTTCGGGAAATCCAACGACATTGGCGCCCTGCTTGGCGGCCTCCTCGATGAGGGTGATGGACTTGGTGACGCCGCCCTCGAGGTCTTGCCAGACCGGTTCCGCTTGGATGGCGGCGATCTTGAGCTTGGGGGCCATGGTCGCTTTTGTTGTAATGGAGCAAATGCTTGTAGTTGATGATGAAGGATAGGTCTTGACGTCTATTAGGTGTCTCGTTGGGATTTCATCCGAACAAGTCTCAATATCCTCCATCGAGGACGGCTTCCTCGTTTTAAATACGACACGATGCTTATTTCTCCACATTCTAAGCGAACTCGGCTGCAGAAGATATGTGACGCCGACGTCGGTCGTACTGCACCTCATCCGGACGAGCATTATCCTATCGACTGCCTGCCCTCTTTCACGTTGGATGGGCCCTCCTCTGGTGTGCAATCGCCACCGTCCCTTGGTAGCCATTCCATAACTCGCCCTCAACTCCCCAACAGCATCGGCCGAGCATTAACCTATCCTCTATCGTCAGTTCACCCTATTTCACCCTTTTCAATCAAGGCCGGGATAAGATTGGACATCGAATCCGGGGTAGCTCGGTGAAAGGGGAGGGGACGGGAGGGGGCGGATCCGCGTGGCGGGCGGGGTCACGGCCGGCCGGTTGAGCATTATCCTATCTCGCCATCCATGACCGCCTCGTAATCGTCCGTGATTGCCGTCCGTCCACGGATGTGAAATCGACCCAGCTTACAAAGATTTCAATCAAGTTGCTTAGCTAGCAAGTCTCAGGAGACCTAAATCCGTCTGATCCGCCGTCTCCGCCCATCGTCTTTCGTCCCAACGTTTAGTAAGCCCAACCAACGTCTTATGCAGGGCACGAAGCCATCTGGTTAGCTAGCGCGCTTCCAGGATATCCAGACGAAAAAAGGTGCGGAATAGGAACGTCCGCAACCAAGATGTCGTTCACTACAAAAGCAAGCGAGACACCGCCGAGGCAGCAGAGGCTTCAACTACGCCACTTCTTGTCGCCGACGGCGTCTTGATTAATGTCACAGGCTTGGTCCGCACAGAGTGGTAGAGTTGCTGACGGTCAGGTGGGGGTTAGTTTGTTGTGTTATTTCAACCTACCCCCCTCCCATTAGGTAGGTAGCAATCCTTACCTTTCTATCCTTACTGTCTTCCTTACGGGCTAACAACCCTCCAAGTCCTTCTGTTGAGGCGCTAGTGGGCCGCAGGTGACCCCCCCCCCCCCGGTAGCCCTACTATGACCTGTGTGTATGACCTGTGTATGATTTGAGCCTCCGATCCCCTACACAATCACCTGGATTCAGTGTCCTGGCCCTCCGGCCCTGAAAATTCAGTCGCCGCCAGATGCTACCATGGAGCTCGAATCCGCCATCCCGGAATGGCTTCAAACGGACCGCACCGTTCCAGCCAAGACGCCCCCAAACGTCTAGCCCTCCCTCGAGCTATACACGTCGCGGTTCCCGAAGCACATCAAAGACATCGTCATGGCCGTCATCGGCGCCCAGTATCCATCCGCGGAGGCAAACGACGGCAAGGCCCTCGCGACGATATCCGCCTTCGTCACCGCCGACGCCGTCGACCCGGGCTCGCGCCCCGCGTTCCACGAAGTCGCCGCCGTGACGGACAACCGCGGCTTCCACAACGTCGCCGTCGTGGCGTACTGGCCCAGCAGGCCGTCCTACGACGGCTGACGTGCGAAGAGCGGCTTCGGCGAGTGGTGGGCCGGGTTGGTGCCCGGGGGGAGGAGAGCCCGCGCAACGGATGGTTTCTCGAGGTGTGTTTCTCCCGACCGTCGACCGTTTCGAGACGGTGGTTCTCTACGGCGACCCCGGAAGGTGCGGCGCATATGCGGGAGAGTTCGAGCGGTCCGATCCGAGAGCACCGTGTACTGGGGAAGCATGCGGGATCGGCTCCCCATTTCTCCTCGCCGTGATCCGGTCCGGGCAGGACTGGTCGGTCGCACCGCCCGAGGAACGCCAGCTCTACCTCGACTCGATGCAGCCGCCGCTGGTCAAGGGGATGGAGTACCTCCGCGACCACGGTGACGAGGTCGGCTGCTTCAGCTGCCGGTTCATGGAGATTGTCGACGGCCCCGCGCCGGCGAAGGAGGCGGAGGCAGAGACAGAGGCAGAGGCGGAGGCGGATGCGGCCGGCGCCGGCGACAGCGGAACGGAACGGACGTTCTGCCTGGCGTACCTTGACAACCTCGCGTCTCTGGAGAGCTGGAGCCGGGGCCGCCGGACGCATCTTGATCTCGCCATCTTTGGCGAGTTTGCGAGGTATGCCAAGAGGCTCGGGAACAGGATGGGCCTGAGGCTGTTTCACGAGGTGCCGGTGCTCGAGGCGGAGCAGCAGGTCTTTGAGTATGTTGGCTGCCATCGGGGGACGGGGATGTTGACATCGTTGCGAGCGACTTTCGTGGCACTTGTGCTGATGGTGGACTTGGAGCTGTCCGTGGATGTGGAGGAAAATATTAGGTAGACCCGGGCGACGGGTTTTCCGTTGTAGTAATATAATCACTATGAAGAAAGCGTTATTCCTACGGTCCTCAGTTCATTTCGAGTAATGATTTAATAGATTCTTGTGCAACTCTGCTCTGAAAGCTGTGAATTAAGTGTTTCATGTGATGGCTTCCGGCAACCACTACGCTCTAGTTCCCAACCAGCCGCGACGTTCCATCGGACTACTGTTCATCAAAGATGACACGGAAGCTGTCGGTGGCCTTGGCTATTTCGACGCTGTTCCTCGTCTGAGGCGCCGTGACGACGTCGTACAGGCGGGCGCCGCTGCCCGAGTTGACCGTGAGCTTGATCTTGCGCCTCGAGGTGGCGGCGTCGGTGTTGTACCAGTTGAACCGGTAACGGCCGTTGTTCAGGTTGCTGACCGCGACCTGGAAGCTGATGGTGGCGAGGTCGACGGCCGTGGCGGGCCAGGACGTGGTCTGGTCGTAGAGGGCCCTGGCTACGAGGACGGAGGAGGCGACGTCGTCGGCCGAGGCGCGGGCGCCGACGGCGACGGAGTCAGACTCGACGCCGCGGACCACGATAGCCTCATCGGTTTGGTCGGCTCCGGAGAGAGAGGTTGGTACGGCGGCGACCACAGAGAGGAGGAGGCCGAGGATGGCGGAGGCGCGCATTTTGTTGATGTTGATTTGGGGCGGGGGGGGGAGGTGGAATGTGAAGACGATTCGGTGATGATGAGGGTATTAGGCGAGAAGATGGACGCTCAACGAGGGGAAATGAGGTGATGTTATACAAAAGAAACAGACGCTTGTGCTGCTTCTCCCATGTAAGAACAATCTCCCTCCCAAAGGGCCTACATTATCCCCGTCAAGCTGCTTAACCGTGCGGGAGATCTGGCTTCCTATCACGGGTGGAAAGATGGCCCCTCATGGCCAGTTGCCCTGAAAGTCATGATGCCACGCCATCACAAGGGACACACTGACTGGTTCCATGGCTCGGCATGGGGACGGGGCAAGGGACGACGCCGGGGTCGACACTCCCCCGGGCGTTGGCGAATTTCCACCTCCCAATGGCGTTATCGGAGGATGGCCAATTTTTTTTCATATGAGTGATCATACGACCTGCCCGTTAGAGTAAGTAAGTGGGTTATCGAACAGATGAACAACTCAAGCAGAAATAACCATGAAGAAAATCCTGGGGCGGAGGGACGGATTGCTTAGGTCGTGTCGCGGTGGACTTCCGGCACAAAATGCTCCCGAGGGGACGGCGGTGCAAACAGCTGACGGACATCTGGCGGAGAAGCGGCGGAGGAAAGGCGGAGGAAGGCAAGGCAAGCCCCTTCAAGGTCCTTGGTCTGTCTACGTGGCGAAGTCAGGCTGGTTGGCACAAGGAAGACGGGGTTGGATGATGGTGGACAAGGGGGTTGTTCTTCTCGGTGACGCTCTACCATTTAATTATCTAATTCGGGCTGGAGGATGGTTTAATAGTGCCCCTTGTCCGCGGTGACCAATAGATCTCGTGTGGTCCATGTCAACAAACCAAGTTCCAAGCGCCGCCGTGACGTCGCCAAGACCGTCATTTGCGTGTTCTCCGAACGTGTGTTGCGGCATTTGGCAGACATCATCAAGCCTGCCAGCATGTCATCAAGGGGTCGTCGGTTCGCTCGACATCATTGCATGGCCAAGCTCCGATCACAGAAGCAACGAGGGTAGCGTGAGGGGACAGGGCAACGACAACGCCAGGTTTCTTAATCACCCACTCGCGATGTTATCGACTTGCTTTCGAAGCCCTTTCTCAAAGCAACTACTGTAATGTAAACGTCTAGTCTGAGAGAGCGCGGCGCCAGGTTTTCAATGTCCGAGGTCTAGGCGTCGTCACTGAACCTTTGGGGCCAAGGAAACGCGATTTCTTTTTTTTTTCCCCCAGAGGGCAAGAGTTTGTAAACAACTGTTTATCTACTATTTATCAAAGCCAGGCCTGCTTTCTTTGTCTTGTCATTGCCAGCTGGTTTTGTCGGCTTGTAGTATTGCGAGCGCAGGTTTAGGGAACGCGTTATGTGAATCCTGCAGTACACAAGTTGACATGTCTGTTGACATGTCTGTTGACATGTCTGTTGACATGTCTGTTGACAGGGGCCATGCACAGTCCCAGGGCTCTTCGCGTCCCAATCATCCGACGACACAAGATTGACAGAGCCTTTGCAATTAGAATTGAATTCTACTTTAGTCCTCGGATTTTCAATGCTTTTTTTATCGTTGCCCTTCTCACTTTAGTATTTTTACTCTGTCGACCGACTCTACATCAACATCGACAGTCTTTCCTCTCCGGCAGCGAGCAACAACGAATGGGCTTGAAGCTTGGATGCCAGACCCACGGGGAACTCGAGCTAGACAGCATTGCGTAGCAATCCGGAGATTGCCACTCGGCGTGATGTTGGTAAAACCCGCATTGAGTGACAGACAACAACAACAACAACAACAACAACAACATGTCTTCTTTCGGTATTCAACTTCACCCTCCTACGAGTTGCGTCCTCAGAAATTAACGGAAGCAAAGTACTTCATGCAGCTTGAGCACAACGCACTTATCAATTGCCAGACCTTTGAAAAGCTAATCTCACTCTCAAACTCCCATGTGTTGCCTTTTTTATCGCCGCAGCTCTTGGCGACGAGGGATCCACGAATCAATTCACAACCGGCCGTTAAATCCAGCCGCCTACTACCCCGACGGTTGTTCCGAGGTCCCGTCGGTGCAGAGCACTCAATAGTCTAGACAGGCTTGGCGGGGAAGAGGACGGATCAAGACCACGGAAGATGACCGGGCTATGCCACGGCAGATGATTTCTAGACTTTGACTTCATCTAATATTCCGGACAAATGCCACACTGAGAGCCACACTGAGAGCCACACTGAGATACGTAGTCATGGCAGTTTCTTTTCAGACTACTAATAAGTATCCCATCAGTCGCGGCAAGGCCTCAGACCCACACAGTGTGCAGAGTAGTAGCCAATAAGGGCCTAGCATAGGGTCCTAAATGTATAGTACTTCTTCTTGCAGCTATATTTGCTTAGTTTAAAAGGTAGCTAATAATCTAGCCTTTAATAGCTTTAGTAGTATTACTATGTAAAATAGAGGGGGAAATACTACTACGATGAGATTTGTACTGTAGGGTAAAAAGTGGACCTGAGGCCTTGCTGCGACTGATGGGATAACCTGAAGAAAAACACGGTGAAAAAAGAAGAAAAAAACTCAGTATCAACATCAGAGAAATGCCACTCGGACCATAGGACATCCCGCCACCGGCCGATGAGCCAGAACTCCGACTCCGCCTCGATTGGGATTCTTTGGCCAATTGCACGAGCTTCCCCGCGTCCCCCCCAAGAGTCTTGGGAGAAAGACAAACCCGTTCGAGGAGGCGTCAGACAAGCCACGCGACGCTGCGCGACGGGGCATTCCGCCAGGGCGGATTCTGGGAAGGGAATCGAGAAGAACCACGGGTTGCTTGCCGAAGCATCCATCCCATGGGGGACCAACCACCGCATACCAAAATTGCCAGTCATCTGACGCGACTCGTCCAATGTCTGCCCCGAGCTCTCCCAGGCAAACTCTCTTCAAAAGAAGCCGCTAAAAGTTATAAGTCGCTAAAAGCTATAAGCCGCTCTGGGGACCAGCGGACAAATTGGCGTACAAATCGGCGGAAGCACGGGTAATAAGAGGGCGGATGTTTTTCGCCGAGAAAATGAGAGAACGTGAGAGGAAATGAGAGAGCGCGAGCGAGAGAGGGAGAAAGAGAGAATAGATTGCGGCAAACGAATAAGATAAGCAGAGTTCATGCGGCCACTCCGGCCCAGGTGAGGCGCTCGCCACCCAGGTCCTCCCGGCCAGCTCCCTGCGTCAAGCGGTTCAGAAAGAGACCGCAGCCCCCCCTCCACCCAAGGGTTCAAAAAGACGGATGGAATATTGCGGGGGTTATCCTCACGTTGCTTTCTTTTTGGGTTTTTGCTAGCAGGGCTTGGCTCACTGGCTCTGATGTGCTATAGCCTATATCGAATGCAATCTTGGGCTCGCCGATGCTAAGGAATTGAGTCGTCGGGACGAAACTGCTCGCGAAAGACGTAAACAACTCAAGCGTTATTGTTCCCGCGGGCGGCTGGGACAAGGTCCCCCCCCCCCAGACCATGGTCCAATGTTCTGGACTATGGTCCGATGTTCTGGACTATAAAGTGACGCTGAGATCCTTGCGGTACCCTCGTGATGAAAGGGAAATCGGTGCCGACCTTTGCCCAAAAGTCCCCCGACACGCTCGTCGTCTCCTTTCTTTCTTCTCTCCCAAAGACCTGCTTGCTCTGCCATCACATACAATCTTGAAACCAAACCCGTCGTCATGATCGCCGGACAAGTTTTCGGCGTCTTGCTATTGGCGGCTCGCGCCCTCGCCTGCGCCAGTCACGATAACAATTACAACTTGGCCGACAGGAAGCGCAGCCCTGAGGAGGCGGCGCCCAAAGCCGACTGGGCGTACGAAGCTTCTTTCAACTGGGGTCGCATCAACCCGGGTGAGTCCATTAGTTTTTTTTTTCTTTTTTCTTTTCTTCTTTTTGGCTTCTCCGAGTGTGTTTTATGTTTCCGTGTGTAAAACTGACCCAGTCCCGCTGCTAGATTATGCCTTGTGCCAAACAGGAACGCAGCAGTCGCCCATCGCGCTGAGCCTCGACAACGGGCTGGCTCTGAACCACGTCCTCCAGTTCAACTACCCGAACCAGACGGCCGGCAACTTCTTCAACTGGGGCTACGGCCCGGCCTTCACGCTGACGAACCCCGAGGGGGGCTACACGTGCAACCCGTCCGTCACGTACGACAACACCACGCTCTACCTCAAGGGGTGGCACATCCACGCGCCGGCGGACCACTCGGTCAACGGCGTCCGGTCCAAGGCGGAGCTGCACCTCGTCCACGGCGACGACCAGGGCCGCGAGAGGGCGGTGCTGGCGATCCTGCTCAGCCCGGGCAACGCCAACACCACCTTCCTCGAACAGCTCCCGCCCCTGATCGGCTTCAACGACGTCAGCACCAAGGTGCCCGTCACCCTGGACCTCAACAAGGCGCTCAACAGCGTGGAGCTGTTCAACGAGTTCTGGACCTACCAGGGCAGCTTGACGAGCCCGCCGTGCACCGAAGGGATCCGCTGGTTCGTCGCGCGGCAGCAGATGCTCACGAGCGTCGACCAGATGAGGGCCATCCTCGGGGCGAGCACGTATAGCGCGAGGGCGGAGCAGGACGTCTGGCAACACCGCATCAACGAGTAGGAAGGCGTCAGTCAGCACGGGCACGGGGGGTTTTCTTTTTACCACTTCTTTTACTTTTATTTAACCCTTCTTTTACTTTTATTTACCCCTTCTTTTACTTTTTTGTTGCTTTTTATTTTTCTTCGCTCTGGGAGGGCGAAGCTGGATGGTAGAGGGCTCTTGAAAGGAGTATATGTGGCGAAGGCCCTTGGCGAGAAGGGGGATTACATATCGGTCTTGGTGAGGACGAGAATGGCCAGGAAATAAAAGGATGTCATTGCAGGTGTTTCTTCAACTTGTAATCTAC
>PUHP01000834.1:0-18790 GCA_006783085.1 Colletotrichum shisoi | reverse complement strand
TGGGGCTAGAAGGGGGGGCGGGGGGCGGGGGGCGGGGGACGGATGAGGAGCTGGATGGAGGGCTTGGGGCAAGGGAGGGGTAATAGACGAGACGCCTCTGGAAGCCTTCCATCCGGCACGTCCAACGTGATCCTTGGTATAGTCCGGAGTTGAGAAGACGAGACAGAGGAGACAGAACAGTGTAGGAATGAGACTTTATTACAGACAAGGCCGTGTTCGGTACGTGATTTCATCATTTGTGCGTGAGGACAGACGGAAGCAGAGACTGAAATTCAAGGGGGTATCGTCGCGTTATTTGTTCCATCGCCTCCTCCCATCCCAAATCCCATCCCAAATACACACCCATCTATATCATCCAAAGATACCGGCAACGACTGCCATGACGCCGACATAGACCCCCGACGCGAGAAGGCCCTCGGCGGCCGCGACCTTGGCCGGCCGATCGACGCCGCCGCTGAACAAGCCGGCCTGGACGACGCCCGCGGCGACGCCGACAGCGACGAGGAGGACGACAGCCATGCGGCCAACGAAGCCGGGGATCACGGCGAAGGCGAGGATGGGGAGCAGGAAGGCCGCGGCGAAGGCGAGGGCGACGGTGGGGAAGAAGCCGGTGAGGGCGGCGACCAGCAAGCGGCGCGCGCGCTCGGCCCTGTTCCCTGCTTCGAGGTTCATGGCCGAGAACCTCGAGCGGCGCGGCTGCTGTTGCTGCTGCTGCTGCTGCTGCTGCTGCGGGGTCTTGAGCTCGTCGCCGTAAAGGAACGAGTCGCGAGAGGAGCTGGACGAGGGGCGAGCGAGGGAGACGAGGTCGCCGAGGGGGTCGAGGAAGCGGGTCTCGACGTCGACGATGGGGTTGTGGCTGGCGAGGTAGGCGCGGTAAAGGTCGACGTCGCGGGGGTCCGGGGCAGGGAGGTGCTGGGTTTCTTTGAAGGACGAGAGAACTTGGTCTAGGGAGTGTCAGGACGAGGCTGTGGGGTAGTTGGTTTATATGGGTAACCCCCCTCACATCGGGCGCGAAGCAGAGATGTTGAGACGAGGGACGAGAAGGGATACAACAGAGGAAGAGCAATGGGGACTCACTGTACTGGCTGATCTTGTAGCCAATCCTGCCCAGCACGTCCGTCTTGTGCCATTGGAGCTCGCCGGCGGCGAGGGCGTCCTGCCGCCTCGAGGCGGGCAGGAAGCAGTTCTGCATGCGGCGCGTCTGCGTGTCGGCCGTGTCGAGCCGGTGGAGCTGCTCCTCGAGCTCGGCGAGCTCGTCCTGGAGGTGGAGGAGGAGGCGGTGGTTGAGGGCCTCGAAGCGGCGGTAGATGGGCTTGATGCCGAGCCGGTCCGAGTCCGCGTCCGCGGCGGTGGAGGGAGCACAAAGCTTGGAGGCCATCAGCTCGTAGCCCGTCAGCGGCAGCTTCTCGGCCCGGGGCAGGTGCTTCGGCGCATGGCCGTTGTGGATACCGGGGAGACGCGGCTGAAGGGCGTTTGGGGGGAGGTGAGGGAGGTTGGCGGTGCCTCGCGGCATCTCCGGGGTGCCGTAGCTGCGGTAGTTGTGCTGCTGCCGGTGCGCCGCGGCGGCGGCGGCGGCGCCGGCCACCTGCACCTCGAACTTGCCGGGCATGGACGGCGAGTCGCCGTAGGCGTTGTGGTCCGGGCTGCTGCTCCTGTCGGTCTCGTGGTCGCCGGGCATCTCGGAGAAGACATCGCTCTGGAAGCTGCTCGGGGCGGTCGAGGCGTTGCTCCGGGTCGAGGGCGACTGGAAGCTCGAGGGGTCGGGCATCCTCCAGTAGGCCGACTGCTCGACGGAGCGCTGGATGACCTCCGGGGTTACGTGGGGCGAGTCTGGCTCGAGATAGGTCAGGACGCTGGAGAAATGCTGCTGCTGCTGTTGCTGCTGTTGCTGCTGTTGCTGCTGCTGCGTCTTGGGCGAACGGCTCTGGCGGCGCCCTTTGAGATGGACTTTCTCGTGGCCTCTGGACTTGTCGCTTCCTCGTCGTCGGGGCCACGATGCCTGAGTGATGGTCGAGCCGCTGCCGCTGGAGCTGCCGGATCCGTGAGTGGTGTCCGTGAGTGACGTGAAGGTGGCCAAGGTAGACTCTGTGGGTGATACTGGGTAGTCGGCGTATTGGTGTTGAATCTCGGGTGTTTCTGCTGGGGGCACCACCGTCTCGTCTGAGGAGGACTCCGGGTCCGCGGGGTTCACTTCGTCGAGGGTGCTCTGGATACTCTTGATGCTCTGGGTGCTCTGGGTGCTCTGGGTGCTCAGGGTGCTCAGGGTAGCAGGCTCCATGGCAATGGTGCGGCGTCGCGCGGGCGACTCTGGGCCAGAAGAGGGCATGGACGAGTGCTTCCGGACGGTCGCGCTCCTCGGGCGGGCTCGCGGGACGCTTGGTGTTGACGTGTCGTCGGCCAGCATGTGATGTCCCTTGGGCGCAGTCTTACCGCTGGCGTCATGGGCAGACTGGGCAGACGTCGACGAGAAGGTGGCCGGCGCGGGGACGGCGTCCATGGCGCGCATGAGTCCGTCGCCCGGACCCTAGGCTAGCCACGCTTGATTTGAGGCTTGTGTGTCGTCCACGTAGCAGCTCTCTAGGAGGTCGTCCACGAACGGGGGACGGTACGCCGTCGACATTGCCTGGCGTAGATATCGTTGGTGATTGGGTTATAGGAGCAAGACGTAAAGATATAGTTCAGATGAGCGTGGCTACAGACTCAATCTTACGGAGGTGCCGAACCAAAGCCGGGCCCGAGAGAGAGAGAGAGAGTGTGTGTGTGTGTAGCCAGTGTAGAGCAAGGGAGGAATGTCTGGGTTTGGCCGGTCTAGGGCTACAGCGAATCGCATAAGAGGCAGCCCGCGGCTGATGCACATTACTTGACTTTTTAGGGTTGATAGTGAACAGCAAACACGAGGAATAAGGGTCCGGGAAGACGGGCTGAAGGAGGAACCTCAAATGGGTTACGGCGGCGGTGGCTAGAACGGGACTGGGCTGAGAAGACCAGGGAATGGAGGAGAGGCTTCAAGACGAGAGTGGCGGCATCACGGCGATGAGCTTGACAGAGGGTGGGCGTGGTGACGGGCGATCCTTTTCCCATGCAGCGGAAGAAAAGAAAACATGGCGTGGAGGGATGGGAATTCCCAAGTGAACCAAGCGTGGACACTAAGGATTAGGAGAAAGAAGAAAAGAACATGGAGAAACGAGAGAGTGTGTGTCAGCCGCCGACGGGCTTGTTTCAGATGACCAGCAAGACTGAGTCGGCATGATGGGGGTGTGACGGTGACGAGCTGAGCTGGAGGTGTGTGTGAGTGTGAGTGTGAGTGTGAGTGTGAGTGTGAGTGTGAGTGTGGTGTGTGTGTGTGTGTGTGTGTGAGTACGAGAGCGAGAGAGTGGGTGGGAGGGTATATGAGCAGAGAGATGAGAGACGATGGCCGACACAGTGAGACAGACATGTGCGGGGTGTACCGAGGATATAATAACACAGGAATCCTCGGGAGACATAAAGATGCGATACACGGTGTAGTCGACCGGGAAGAACTTGTCTAGGCTTGCAGGCTTGGTTTACATGCTTTGGCTCTCCTGCTGGGTTGGAATAAGAATAAGAATAACAATAACACCCTGCGACGTCTGGCTGAAGACGAAGACGAGATGGGCACAGGAAAGACGGTTTCTGGCCGCAACGGCAGACAATACGTACACTACATCATGCAATGTTCTGTGCAGATAAAGTACGTGTCTAGCGGCATGGATTCTCCGTCACTGTCACTTGACCAGATTCCAGCCACGCACCGTTCCACATCCGAGGGACGGATGTGTTATGTAATCAGACTGTAGGGTAGCGAGCGATGCGGGTCCGAAAGACAACCGGAGCCGGAACCACACGCGGCCCGAAGACGGAGAAAAGGATACGTACCCCGGCTCCAACATTTTTTTGATGCGATCGACCGGGGGGTGGAGCAGGAGGAGAGCTCTCAAGAGCCTGTGAAGCTATTCCCGGAGCTCCAGCTTGAGCTCTGGTTAACGGATTGATGTACTTGTGCAACGCCTGTTTTTCTTCTCTCCTTTACTTTACCAGAATGACCAAGGAAAACTCACACCCACCCCACAACAATCGTCTCTTACCACCCCCATCGGCCGCGTGGTCTCGACCACCAACCGTTCTTCCGTCTTCACCACCCATTCCGACCCGCGAGCCCTCCAATCACGCCCCCTCCTGGCTCCTGAGCCACTCGTCGAAGAACACATAGCTGCAGCCACAGAGAGGGTGTGTACGGTATACTTGCTGGATCAGCACCGTAACCAAGTTTTTCCCGGCCGGCCCTGCTGCTTCGACCGTCCAATCCCGCGAGAGGCGCGATTTCGTCACCCCGCCACCAAATCCCGCCCAAGACAGCTCGACGATTTTGCTGATCTTGTAACACCATCCTCCCACCCTCTTTCGTCTTGCGACTTGAGCCGATACCCCCCAGCGGCCACCCACCTGCCAAAATGATGCGCATCCCGACTCGCGACCTGGCCCGCTATCTGCTCAATGGCCAGCTCCCCCACCAGGGCTGCTTGGTCGCGGCGCGGTGCCCCTACACCCGTCTGTCGGCCCGTTCCGTGCCAGTGCGGTCGCGTGCCTCGCGGTTCGAATACGCAAGGGCGACATACGCGACCGCAACGCCGGAAGCACCGCCGATTCCGCTCAGGAAGAAGCTCAAGGAGGAGAAGAAGCAGCTGAAAAAGGAGGCGAGGTCCCAGAAGCCCAAGGGGAGCAACCAGACGGTCGAGGGGTGGGAGTTGACCGTTGGAATGGAGATCCACGCCCAGCTCAACACGGCGCGGAAGCTCTTCTCCCCGGCGGCTACCTCGTTCAACGACGACCCCAACTCCCACGTAGCCCTCTTCGACGTCGCCATGCCCGGCAGCCAGCCCGAGTTCCAAAAGGAGACGCTCATCCCGGCCCTGCGCGCCGCCTGCGCCCTGAACTGCGACATTCAACCCGTCAGCCGGTTCGACAGGAAACACTACTTTTGGTGGGACCAGCCCGCCGGTTACCAGATCACACAGTACTACGAGCCATTCGCCCGCAACGGCCGGATCGAGCTTACGGCCCGGGACGGTATCGCCGCCGAGGACGGCGAGGGCGTGACCATCGGCATTCAGCAGATCCAGCTGGAGCAGGACACCGCCAAGACCCTGGCCCAACCGAACGACGTCTCCTGGCTCGACTTCAACCGGGTCGGCACGCCCCTCATCGAGATCATCACCAAGCCCGAGCTGCACCACCCGCGCACCGCGGCCGCCTTCGTCCGCAAGGTCCAGGCTCTGCTCCATGCCGTCGACGCCTGCGTCTCGGGCATGGAGACGGGCGGCTTGCGCGCCGACGTCAACGTCTCGGTTCGCAGGGCGGGAGATCCGGACACGCCGCTGGGCACGCGGACCGAGATCAAGAACCTGAGCACCATCAAGGCCGTCGAGGACGCCATCATCGCCGAGCGCGACCGACAGATCGCGGCGCTCGAGGCCGGCGGGGTCATCGCCAGCGAGACGCGCGGCTGGACGCTGGGCTCTAAGCACACGCGCAGGCTGCGCGGCAAGGAGGGCGAGGTCGACTACCGCTACATGCCGGACCCGGACCTCGGCCCCCTGGTGATCGGCGAGGATCTCGTCGGTCGCATCCGCGACTCCGTCAGGGATTTGCCGGACGCCGAGCTGACGGAGCTGATCCGCGACTGTGGGCTGACGGCCAAGGACGCGCAGTCGCTCATGTCGATGGACGACGGCGGCAGGCTCGAGTACTTTTACAAGGTCGTCGGGGAGCTCGGCAGGGGCCTGGCTGAGGCGGAACCTGCCGGCGGCTCCGCGCCGCCGCCCCTGCGCTCCTACGCGCCTCTCGCGTGCAACTGGATCCTCCACGAGTTCGGCCGGCTGAGCGCCGACAAGGAGGACCCGCAGCACGCACCGCCCTACATCGGCCCCGACGGCCGCTTCGACAGGCTGCCGCACACCGCCGTCGCCGAGATCCTGGTCCACCTGCACCGGCGCGCCATCACCGGCCGCGTCGCCAAGGAGCTGCTGGTGGCGGCGTACGTCGGCGTCGTCCCCTCCTCCGTCACGGAGACCATCCGGGAGCACGACCTGTGGTTCAAGGAGATGACGGACGACGAGTACCGGCGGCTCGCCGAACGGGCCGTCGAGGGCGAGGACAAGGTGCTCGAGGAGTTCCGCGGGGGGAAGAAGAAGTACCCGCAGGGCAAGCTGATGTACCTCGTCGGCAAGATGATGCGCGAGGGCGACACGGAGCGGATCGACCCGTCGGGCGCCGAGGGAGTCATGCGCCAGCTTGTCAGGGAGCGGACGGGCGCGCACCCGGACTGATGTTTCTCTTTGCTCTCTCTCTTTTTCTTTCTTTCTTTGGTTACGGTTCTAGAAAAGAACTACTATCTGTGGTATCTAAGCCCCATGTGCGTGCCCCTTGCCCTTGAGGGCACGTTTATATCGTACAATGTATCACAACATCATTTCAGCTCGATAATACGAGCGCAAGGCTTGGTCAGCCAACCACCTCCCGTCTGGTCATGGTATGTGTTTGTGTGTTTGTGTGTTTGTGTGTGCGTGTGTGTCTTTTGTTTTTGTTACTCGACTACTTAGGGTTCGGCGCCGATGGCCGGACCTCGAGCTTGCTCGGCATGAAACCAAAGTTCACGTTCTCCCTCTCCCTCAAAAACTGCTCGATGCGCTCTTCCCTGCCCTTGCCGGCCGTTGCGGCGCCCTGGCGGCGCAGGGCCTCGCTGATGCTGGCCTCGTGGGCGTGCTTCTTCTCGAGGATGTGGGCCGACGAGTTGTCCATGCGGGCCGTCTGCACGACGGTGCCGACGGCGAGGGCGGCGAGGACGAGGGCGGCGAAGGTGGCGTTGGACATGTACAGGGGCGTCTGACGCTCGCCGTTGGCGCGGCGGTCGTGCCAGCGCTCCCAGTCCTCCCAGGTGGCGTTCATGGCCGGGTTGTCGGCGGCGTGGCGCCAGGCCTTGTCGGCGCGGCGGTAGAGGTCGTGGATGTCGCGGGGGTCGGCGGGGCCGCCGTCGGAGGCGCCGGGGATGTGCCAGCCGGCGCCGCAGGAGTCGTAGACGCGGCGTTTGTCGGGGGAGCTGAGGATCTCGTTGGCCAGGACGATGAGGCGGTAGCGCTCGAGGCGGGTGTGCGGGGCCAGCGAGTCGAGGGCCGAGGCGTGGTGCGTGTCCGGGTGGTACTGCTTCACGAGCTCGGCGAAGCGGGATTTGGCGTAGGGGGCGGCCTTGTCGATGTCGAAGATGTCGTAGGGGGTGGGGTTCGCGCAGGTCGGCCAGGGGGGCGGCGGTTGTGGTCGTGTTTGCTGCCGCCGATGTTTTGAGGATTCATTTTGGGATTTGGAATTGGGGGTTGCGTCGGCGCTGTTGACGGTCGCGTAACATCGTGAGGTCGTCCGTCGTGAGCGGGCTGCAGCGACGGATGAGGTGGTGGAGGACGGACGTCGTCTGGGTGGTGGTGGTGATGGTGGTGGTGGTGACGTTATCGATGTGTGGTGTGCGGGGACGGCGAAGAGATTCAGGACGTTGTTGCTCGAGCAGACGGCGAACGCCTTTGGTGTTTTGAGAACCATGGCGAAGCAGTGCGTTTCCAGGTCGACACATGTGCAATGAGAAATGAGTAAACTGTATAAGAACAAAGGGGGGGTGGTCTTCAAGGAGGTTGAGCAGAGAGGTCGAGGGCGAGCATCTCGATTGTTAGGTTGTGTGTAAGTGAGATAGGTGAGGAGGGGGAAGGGGGAAGTGTCGATGTTTGGTGAAAGGGACTTGTTGCCGCTCAAGCCAGCAGTCCCTGGCACTGGCACTGGCACTGCTCGCGGCTCAGTACGTTCACTGCTGCTGCTCAGGCTTCAGGGCCTCAGGCGGTCGGTCCCCTCCTCCGATCCGATAGCTCCGCTGCAGGAAACAGTTAAACCGGGGCTCATGCAGGAACCTGTCCAATCGGCTGAGTGAGGGCTGTCCGGGGTAGCCTCGGTAAGGAGCGAATGAGAGGACCTAAGAAGCTCCCCGGTGAGCGGATTGGCATATGCTACCTATGATCCAAGACGTACCTACCCTGACCTGATGGACCATGAACCACTAAGAAATCCTCTTACTAGATATTTCGTGAGCATATCCGAAAGAAACATGGCATCACTACAAACCTTCACGTGAATTAGATCTCTTCTTTTTCTTCCCTATCTGCCCATTGCATGCCTGCCACCTGCCTGCCTCGCTCGCCTGACTTACTCTTGCAACCGGTCACGTGGCCCCGCCGAAGCCGCTAGACAGGGGTGAGACCCGCCCCAAAGGCACAGCTGAGGCGCACCGCAGTTGATTCGATTGACCACGGCAAACTTGCTTCTTCGACTCTTCTCCTCCACACACAAACTACCACCACACACGCACCACCACCACCACCACCACCACCACCACTACCACCACCTCTCCATCCCACGCAAACCCAACCTTTCCCACACCTCCTCGCGCTATACCTCGTGGACGAAACGCATTCTTCTGCCGTTTCATTATCCCGAGTCACCAAACGACGACCACCGGATTTTTCCCAAATCGCGCAACGACGACCAAGAGTCACTCATCCCATAACTCCTACAATCCGCCCCTGCGGCACCGCAACTCCCAGAGTCCGTCCGGTCCAAACCCAACAATCCTGTTTCTTCTTTTCCACTCAACGCTCGCCTCCGGACACGGAACACCTACGTCGACCCGCGGCACCTTCTCTTGCTGCTACGCCACAAAGCAACCTCCCTCCTCAAACGACAATCACCCTTTTTGTCGTTCAAAAGCCCACCTGCCTGCTTCCTAATTCCTGCCGAGTACGACTCGTCCGCCCCTCGATTCCATTCACCGCGAAGTGGGGAAAGCAAAAGCCCTTTTCGCGCGCAACCAACACTGACCCGCCGCATCGCACCCTCCTCTCCCTGCCACCAAGGCACCTACTTCCGACACACACACAATCCAAATGGCGGAAGCACTCGCAGACAAGCTCAAGGCGACGAACTTGAGGTTCGCCCACCTCCTCGTGAACCCCTACTCCCATGCCGAGCCTTGTTAGACTGACTTTTGCAGCGATGGCGCCGCATCAGAGGACTGGAAGAAGAGCCTGAAGCTGCCTGCCAAGGACAACAGACAACAAACTGAGGTATGTGTCCTGTCGTCGTCGTCGTCGTCGCTGTCCTCTTGCTTCCCTTGTGCCGCCCTTTTCCTAACTTTGCCCGCGTCCAGGATGTCACAAACACCAAGGGTCTGGAGTTTGAGAACTTCCAGCTGAAGAGAGATTTGTTGATGGGCATCTTCGAGGCCGGATTCGAGAAGCCCTCCCCCATTCAGGAAGAAGCCATTCCCGTCGCCCTGACCGGCCGCGATATCCTCGCCCGTGCGAAGAACGGCACTGGAAAGACGGCCGCCTTCGTCATCCCCGCCCTCGAAAAGATCAACCCCAAGGTCTCCAAGATCCAAGCCCTCATCCTCGTCCCCACTCGCGAGCTCGCCATGCAAACATCACAGGTCTGCAAAACCCTCGGCAAGCACCTCGGAATCAACGTCATGGTCACCACCGGAGGCACTGGTCTTCGCGACGATATTATCCGCCTGCAGGACCCCGTCCACATCGTTGTCGGTACCCCCGGCAGAATCCTTGACCTGGCCGGCAAGAACGTTGCCGACCTGAGCGAATGCCCCATGTTCATCATGGACGAGGCCGACAAGCTTCTCTCCATCGAGTTCACCCCCGTCATCGAGCAGCTGCTGCAATTTCACCCCAAGGACCGCCAGGTTATGCTCTTCTCCGCCACCTTCCCCCTCTCCGTCAAGGACTTCTCCGACAAGAACATGGTCAGCCCCTACGAGATCAACCTCATGGACGAGCTCACCCTCCGCGGCATCACCCAGTACTACGCCTTTGTCGAGGAGAAGCAAAAGGTCCACTGTCTCAACACCCTCTTCTCCAAGCTGCAGATCAACCAGTCCATCATCTTCTGCAACTCGACCAACCGTGTCGAGCTGCTCGCCAAAAAGATCACCGAGCTGGGCTACTCGTGCTTCTACAGCCACGCCAAGATGGCCCAGCAGGCAAGAAACCGCGTCTTCCACGACTTCCGCAACGGCGTGTGCCGAAACCTCGTCTGCTCTGACCTGCTTACCCGTGGTATCGACATCCAGGCCGTCAACGTCGTCATCAACTTTGACTTTCCCAAGAACGCCGAGACCTACCTGCATCGTATTGGTCGATCCGGTCGTTACGGTCACTTGGGTTTGGCCATTAACCTGATCAACTGGGATGACAGGTTCAACCTGTACAACATCGAGAAGGACCTCGGCACCGAGATCCAGCCCATCCCCGCCAGCATCGACAAGTCCCTTTACGTCTACGAGAACCCCGAGTCTATCCCGAGACCCATCTCCAACTTCAAGTCCGGTCAGCCCGGTCAGGGTCAGCAGCAGGCCCAGATCCAACAAAGCCAGCAGCAGCACCAGCAGCACCAGCCCCTTCTCCAGGGTGGCCCGGCTCCTGGTAACTGGCAGACTCAACAGCCCCAGCAGAGCGGTCAACAGAACGGCTACCAGGGCGGCGGCAGAGGCCGTGGACGCGGCCGTGGCGGTTACCGGGGCCAAAGCCGCGGCGGATACGGCGGTGGCGGTGGCCGCGGCCGTAGCCAAGCCCAAGGCCAGGGTCACCCCCAGCCCCAAGGACAACTGTCCTAGGGCGCCTCACATCTCTTCTTTATAAAATGGCGTTACGGCGTATGCGCCGCGGCGGAACACGCGGCTACGTCCTGTTTGGATTGTACATAGGTCCTCTTCTTTTTTTCTCTTCTCTTCT
The DNA here is from genome assembly GCA_006783085.1 of Colletotrichum shisoi. Classification (NCBI taxonomy): domain Eukaryota; kingdom Fungi; phylum Ascomycota; class Sordariomycetes; order Glomerellales; family Glomerellaceae; genus Colletotrichum; species Colletotrichum shisoi. The sequence continues at coordinate 7,934 of PUHP01000834.1, read as the reverse complement.
CTTTTTCTCCTGCTTTGGGAGCCGGCATGGCACGATTAGACTGGGTCGGGGCATCTCATTCTCGGACTCATAAAACCTGCATGAGCTTCCACCCCCCACCACCACCACCACCACCACTCACGATCACGAAACACGAAAACAACTCGATCAGAGACAGAAACCTACGACCCGTCGGAAAGCAACGACCAGCTTCGTTTACATATTCGCAAACTTTGGCCTGTACCATACCCCCGTCGGATCTCACTGGTCTATTGTTTGAATTCTTTTTCTCTTTTTTTCCTCCTCTCGGCCTTCTTGACGATGGGCATCTTTTCTCCCCCAGCTGGTGAACACATGCTGTCTGAAGGCGACCGGACGAGAGAGTCGATGGGTCCAACCATGGGAAGATATCAACAACAAAAAAATAACCCGACTTCATCAACAGCAGAGGGCGGCGTTTGGTTCTAGGACGAAACGCCGTCGACTGCTAGCACGGGCGCAACCCGACTCAATCTTATCATGCCAACTTGCTTCTTTTCTAACGACGGCGTTTGGGGGTCAACAAGCGGCTGAGCGGTATCAGCCCCGGGGCGGCGTTCGCATGGGAGACGGCCACAACTGATTTCTTGGTGGACAAAAGGGGAGTTGGGCCCTCGCGGTCGGGGGCGGCGATACTACCTACGGACGAGGCCGTCAATGCTTTCGCACGAGGGCGGTCCGGTCGGTAGCTCATCTCTGGTTTGAGCGCCGCGGTGTGTTTTGAGTATTAATCAATCAATCGCGGAGACGACTGATGTTGGGATATGACACGGAGGGCGGCGAGGTGGCTGGCATCCAATGGCGTCTGTCGGGGCATGATGATTCTGATGCATCATGCATTTTCTTTGGCAGTGGAGGGGGAGAAGATTTGGTTGGAAGGCCCCTACTCCGTCCGGGAGTCGGGACAGGAGGAGGAAACGGGCGTTGTCGTCGTCTTCGATCGACAACAAGCCAAGATATTGCTTCTTGGTACCCGAGCACACACTCAAACGGAGGTTTCGACACGATCCGTCTACGCATTCTACGCCTACGCCCTGCCCTCCCTCTCTCGAGGGCGCAGGCTCGACGAACGACCGCAGAAATACCCGAGTATCATTATGCCTGTTGGCTCTGCTGGGCCGCGCTGGCCAGCTTCTTCCGAGTACTCCGGGTCGCCTGCGAGGGTGACGCAAAGGTGCCGGAAAAGGGTGCTGGCGCAGTCTGTTTTGGAGGAGAGCGAGCGGCCATTTCGGCACTCACATCAACAAGAAAATAACGCAAAAAAACCATTTTGGGAGGAGATCACTAGATGGGATGTCTGGCTTTTGGGCTGGTTCGGTACTTGGATCTGGCTGCGGGTTTACGGGCCCTAGCCAAGGACCGGAACTGGTGGGCTAGATAGCTGTCTGAGCAAACGGCGTGGCAAGCGTGCCACGATTCTCCCCCACCTTCGTTCTTGTGCTGCGATTCATCAGAGTGGTTTGAGATGAACAGGCTGGTCGCGTGGTCCGGCGATGCTGCTTCGGTGACATGTAGTGACGCCTGCTTTCAAGTTTGGTCCATTGGACTCGGGGTGTAACGGCCAGGGACGGTGTTACTAAGGTCTCTCGGCGACGTCCTCTTCGACTCGGGAAGTTGAAAGCTGATCGGGCCGAGTGGGATGGACCCGCGATGGCGATTCTGCCTTTCGGGCAGCTCCTTTTCGTTACGGGACGTTCTCCTACAAGGGCCAGTCTGTGTTGATGAGGGATCTACTCGATAAGAGTATGGACTCCTGGAGAAGTCTGCATCCTTTGAGTGTAGGGGGTCCTGGACACGGATGGATGTAGGAGTCTTTGCTCGTCCTTGTTTCGTCGGAGGTTTTCGCTGGTGGGTTTGTATCGTTGGTGGAAGATGTGAGATGTATCATTGCGCTCGCTCGCACCGGGATGCTGTAGCCGTCGTCGTCATCATGCAAAGTTCCCGAGACTCTGAGGGGAGCAGCCTGCAGGGAACTCTGACTGTTCGATTATGCTTTGCCCCCTCTCCCCCTTTTGGTTTCGAGCAGTATTAGATGAGATAGCGAACCTGTACGATAGCCATCCTGTCGTCTTTAAAAACTCCTGGCCAAGACTGGAAGTTGGAGGATGGGGATGGCGAACGGGGTGGAGTCATGGGACGGTGATGAAGGGCCGGGGCGTCTCTCAGCTTGTACGAGTGTGTATGGTAGTGGGTATGTACGCAGGGGAGAATGAGGCTCGGCGTAGACATGTAGGAGATGGGTGGTCTAGAGGCAGGTTCAGCAATGCCTTGAGAAAACTACTTGAACCTAGAAGGCGTTTGGAAGACTGGTTTTGGTTTTGGAGATGGCGTTGTGTACAAATAGTGGTTATTTTGTTACCTCTGCTAAGGACAGGTGCTCTTTTCTCCAGCAAGTTGCGTAAGTCTACGCTAGGTACTAGATTTTAACTCTTCTTAAGCCGTGATTGATATTTCTTCTGTTCCTTTTGTTATCAGAGCTTTTCCGTAAATCTTGCTCCTTTTTTTGTCTCGACTTACAGGTACTAACATCTTTCACCATCTGACCCAATGGCTATTACACTACCTGTCTTGTTAAATTTCCCACTACATGTCTTTTATTTGCCGTGTGTACTTATCCAGTTACCTATATCATTGCCTGTTCAATACATAGTCCGTCCTGTCATAAAACTCATTCTGTCACCGACCTCGTCATATCTATTGAAATTCTTGTCCTGAAACTCGTCCTGGATTGTGCCCAGCCCTTCCAGCTTTCCATCTCCACCAGCTTTACACCCATTTCCCATTTCGGAGCTCATTCTGTCCGTAAGTTGCATGACCTGAATGCCGTTTTTGAGTGTGCTTAGCCTCATAGCCCCCTCCTATAACAGGCTTCACTGGCTGATAGCCTTGTCCCATCACAAAGCTTTGTCTCCTCTACGAGTAATGTTTTCACAGCACCTCCCACCAAACATTCTTATCTCGCGACTCATCCCACAATGCGTCTTGCTGCCTCATGCCTTCCAATATGAGCTACGAAGCCGCTGAAATAAATCGTCCGACCCCAGGTGCCCCCGACCCCGTGTACCTTCCATCTTGGGCTTCAAGTCCAAACGAGCCGGTCACTGCCTCATGGCCACGATACACACGAATCCAACTACAAGTAGAAACCTTTTTTCACCTTCTGGTTTATTTCCTTCCTTCTATTCCACAACAATACCACAACAACCTCACTTTGGTAAGCGACCTCTCGGATCTCGTTTCCTTTTTTTTTTCTATTTTTTTGATTCAAAAGCTTCCACTAATAATCGATCCTCGTCTCTGGTGGTTTCGCTCCTGCTGTCAATAGCCGAGACAAGCATCCAGAAAGACGACCTTCTTCCCTACTACGTCTGTCCTCGTTATTTTTCTCAAGCAGCAGCAATATTTCTCATCCTTCATTTGCGTTCACATTCGTCAGACTCGAGTACTCTGACCTCTCCTCTCGTCCAAGAACACTTGACTTCGCAATTACCCGTCACAATGGCTCCCCAGCTCAACCGCAAGGGCCTCAACACCAAGGCCACCAATGGCACCGTTGTCGAAGCTGGTATACAAGGTCAAACTCGTGTCGACATGGTCAGTGAAGTCCAGGCCATCATGAAAATGACAGCCGCCAAGAAGAACGATTCCGAGGCAATGGCCAAGGCCGAGAGTGAAAGCGAGCAAAGCGAGAAAAGCGAGAAAAGCGAGCAAAGCGAGGAAGGTGAGAAGGGCGAGAACGACGAGGAGACCAAGGAGGCTAAAGAGGTCGCACCCAACTTCCGTACCGTCTTATCCAGACTCCCCCGCGAGATCGGCGCCATGATCATCGAGTTCGCGGCCATCACCGAGCCCGCCATCGCCTACGGCGACTGCAGGCTGAACACAGGCGCCTTGATGCCACCCGTCGTGACCACGGGCACCAAGGGCTCCTCTTCCAAGTTCAAGAGTTTGGTCTGCCTGGGAAAGCTCTTCCCGGACTTCAAACTCAACATTGAGTGCGGCTCCGGAATCCCCCTCAGCAACGCCCTCGCCAGGGACCCACGGCTCGGCATCCGGAAGGACATGGACCTGATGGTCTTCTCTTTCGACAAGAACGACCTCGAGCAATACAACTGGATCTCCCACGCACAGCGTAATACAACCCGTGCCATGCTGGCTCCCGGGATCCTCAATGTCGGCGTCCACTTCGACCTCACTGACGGAAAAGGCCTGACGTGCAACTTCTGCGCTTACCGCATCTGCCGCCTCTGTCCAGCGAGCGCTTGCCCCCGGCAGCTCGCAATATTCGCGCAGAACTTGGGTGCCGTCCACAACATCTTCATTCTCGTCCGCTTGAAGTCGGCCGACGTTGTGGGTACTAGCCGAAGCAAGCATATGAATCTAATGAAGACGCTCGTCGGTATGTCTCCTCTCGCATTTTCTACTTCTTACCCTCGTATTCTAATTGCTGAACCTGGACTGCCAGCCGACACCAAGCACCTGCCTAAGCATGTGTCCTTCAAGGACTCGGATAGGACGTGGGTTGAAGTGAGCAAAATGTCCCCATCCAGTACCAAGAACCTCGTCGACAGCAATGTTCTCGGTCGTGCCCTTCGCATCGGCCAAAAGGCCTTTAGGGTCAACAACAGACAGGTTGCCGCCATCGTTGGCCGCAACGCCCGTCGCAACATCCGCTTCCGCGTGCTTCTGGGTTCCTACTGGAAGGATGCCACTCTGGGACTCTGATACGGACCGGACACAACATCACGCATTGGCTCCTTTCTTTCGACTCTGGAATTCGGTTGCCAGCTAGTATTTTGGCGTACGCGTTGTGAGGGATCGTTGGAATTAGGTTCGCCTGGCTCTTTTCGCAACCAAGAATTGCTTGCTTGCTTAGGGACACGAATGATTGCGAATGGAGAGGGAATTCTGAAAGAGCTTAGGGGAGACGGGCGGAAGCAGACGGCGATAAGCTCGACTAGATGAGTCCCCTTGGTTATTATACTAGATAGAATCTCGGCATGGATCTCACTTTAAAAAAAAAAAAACAGTTTTGAGAGTTAGCACCATGTCTTGCTCTGTGTGTGATGTCACCATCGGTGTTTTGCGATGGACGTGATGCATGCATGGCATGACAGAAAAGTCAGTTCTCACAGTCGTTGCCGAGCGAGCGCTGGCCGTTGCCCTGTCCATCTCTGGACATTTGCGAAAGGATCTGATGAAAAGCTACTCGTCTCGCCGGCTGGGCCGATCTCGACTGGGCGATGCATGGCGGAGGAGGTTACGCATTGATGAAGGGAAGTGAAATGTAACGAAAGGAAGCAAGCCAACTCAGCTTCAACTTAAACTCAAAGCCAACTAAGTAACCTATTCCCGGCGATGGTGTGGACCGGCCGCTTTCGGAGGCGACCCGCCCGCCCGCTCGGCTCGGCTTCCGATCGGCCGGGGAATGGAAAGAGAGTCAAAAAAAGGCGCCTTATCAAGAGCGAATGTCCACGTCAAAGCCCTTCCTTGTGGCGTGCCGTCAAAACAAAAACAACGCCAAAATACACGCCGTCTTGTCCTCTGGCGTCATCGGACCTGTGTTGTCTGGGGAGTAACAAGGGTCCGACTAATTCTCGCAGCGACATCGTCCGACTGGAACCGGGACTCTAAACTCGGCCCATTCTTCTCACCCCAACACACGCTACACAGCCTACACTTCGAAATACTCGCGTCTGTAAGTCGAGCTAGGCTATTGCTTACACTCGACGAACAGCCGGCGCTCATTGATTTTGAATAGATCAGTGACGCCTTGCTCACATTCGATGAGAACCAGTCCTCGCCACAGAGACCATGACGACCGCGAATAGACAGCCCAACGGCGGCCCTCGACGGCTCGCGGCCGGCATCGACCTCTGCCAGGCCATCAAGTTGGTATGCAACCGCTTTCACACCACCCACCACCTACCCAGCTACTCTGGCGACAACCCGCTGACCGAGAGACCCAGGCTGCGGTCCAATCAGCCCCGAAGCTGCTCGTGTCTTGGCTCTACGTCCCCCTGGGCATCACGGCGATGCTCGCCGCCTGCTTCGGCGTCAGCGTCCTGTTCGACACCCTCGGCGTCTCGTTCCCGGCCTCGGTGGCCTGCCTGATCCTCCTCTTCTTCGCCCTGCTGCTCTGCGAGCTGGTGCTCGGGAACCACAGGACCAAGGCCATCGTCGCCGTGATGGACGTGCCGGTGAGCGCGTTTTCGAGCCGTGGCGCTTGGGTCCGCGGAAATCTCACTGACCTTTCGCAGGCCGGCTGGTCCCTCCGCTGGATCAACATCCTGTTCACGCCGTCCTTCATCATGCTGCCCCTCAGCCCGCCCATCGGAATCGTCGAGGTCATGAAGATCATCGCCGTCTTCAGTGAGTCCTTCGCTGGCCGCCCCCTTCGCCCGTGACGAACTCGTTCCATATGTTTTTTTTTAAAAAAGAAAAGCTCACGCGCCCGTCCCCTACAGTCATCGGCTTCATCGCCATGATGGCCCTCGCCGCCTACCTCACCCGCGGCCTCCAGCTCCTCCTCGGCTCCTCCAAGCGCGCTCTCACCGAGCGCGCCGAGGAGATGGGCAACGAGACGGACGAGATCCCGCTCGCCGACACCCCGCCCCGCGGCGACTCCGCCCCGGGATCCCATTCCCGCTCCGTCTCGGCCGCCCCGTCCTCGCTGTCCCTCGACACCCTCGCGCCGCCGCCGCTGTCGCGCAACGCGTCCCACAACTTCCTGCCCGCCGCGAGCTCGTCCTCCCGACGGCCCGAGGCGGAGGACGCCGGAGGCGCAAAGACGCCGCCGCCGGCAACGGGCTCCCCGCTGCCGCCGCAGATCCCCGTGCCGATGCCCCGGGCCCAGGTCTGGGCGGCGTGGATATGCGGCCACCTGAACTGGGTCATCTACGCCGCCGTCTTCGTCCTCGTCGGGCTGCCCGTCTACTACGCCGCCGGCTACGCCATGCCCCTCCACCTCAGCCTCATCCCGCTCGTCTACTTCGCCGCCATGTCGGTCCCCGCGCGCTGGCGGCAGTACCTGCACCCGGTCCTCGTGGCCTCGCTGTTCTCGGTCCTGGGCATCTGGGCCCTGGCCGCCGCCCGGGGCGACGGCCTCCCGGACACGCTCCGGTCGTTCCGGACGGGCGCCAACTACACCTACCTCTGGCTCCACGGCGCGAAAAACCGCCGCCGCCGCCGCCGCCTGCTGCCGGGCGCGGGCGACATCTTCGGCACCGTCCTCGACGCGAGCATCGTCTCGCTCGCCCTGCCCATGTACCAGTACCGCCGCGAGCTGCGGCAGAACTTCGCGGCCATCGTGCTGCCCAACGTCGTCACGTCCGTCGGCTGCCTCTTCTCGTACCCACCGGCGTGCTACGCCGTCGGCATCAGCGCCGAGAGGTCCCTGGCCTTCGCCTCGCGCAGCCTGACGCTCGCGCTGGCGACCCCCGCCACGGAGAACCTGGGCGGCGACCTCAACACGGTGGCGGCCGTGGCCATCATGAGCGGCATCGTCGGGGTGCTGTTCGGCCAGCGCATGCTTGCCCGGCTGAGGATACCCGAAGGTGAGGAGCCCTCCCCTTCCCCCCCTCCCCTCCCCCTCCCTCTTCTCTCATGGAACGGGAAGTTTGTCTCGAGGAATGCTAACACTGTATGTGTGTGTTTTTGTGTGTATACAGATGACTACATTACGCGCGGCGTCACGCTGGGCGCGAACTCGTCGGCCATCGCCACGGCCCTGCTCCTCCGGACCGATCCGCGCGCGGCTGCGCTGTCCAGCCTGTCGATGAGCCTGTTCGGCACCATCACCGTGCTGTTCACGTCTATACCGCCCATTGCGGACGTGATTAAGTCTCTGGTAACCTGAAGGCCAGAGAGAGAGAGAGAGAGAGAGAGAGAGAGAGAGAGAGAGAGAGAGAGAGAGA